>JAJQOW010000398.1:2500-115000 GCA_037975125.1 Latrodectus hesperus | reverse complement strand
TTTGTGGGGAAAAAAGTTTTGATAAGTTACAAAAGACTAATCAAGCTTGTGGTGAAATTTTTATTCATATGTTGTTCCACAATTAGTATGGAAAGAATTGTTGAACTGATAGCGAACGAAATCACGCTCAGACATGTTGATCATGTTTTTTAATGCTCATGTTTTCGTCTATTGTTAAATAATTTCTCCAGATCTCGCTGTCAATACTTTTTCAGTATAAATATGTAATGAATTGCCTTCTGAAGTAGATCAGAGAAATTAGAACTATTAGCCATTGATTTGCCTCTTCTCCATGGTTGAGGAATAAATAATACTGAAGTTCTTCGGCGTCTCTCCAGCTATAAAAGAAGAATATGTCATATTAAAATCATCATATATGCAATGATTTTAATATGACATATTCTTCAGCTTAAAATTATATTTGTCTTTTTCTCACATCAATGTAATGTCGTCTCAGTGGTTTCTATTTCGGCAGATTTTTAACTAACACACACACAATATATATGTATATATATTATCAAAAATTAATAAATTCTAAATGAGGAATTTTCTACAAAATGCTTTGAATAGTTCAGCATGAAATAGGAGTTTTTTTATTGGCGGATCAGATAATAATTAAATAAATGCAAATTTAAAAGAAGGAACAGTTAAATTATTTTTATTTAAACGTTAAATCCAAGAATATCAGCATAATATGAAAAATCTAATAAAATCATAAGTAAAACGTTACAGGAAGAGATCAAGAATTTTAACCATAAAAAATCCTTATTACCGAATTTTACAATTAGATGAAAGAAAATTATTTACATTTAATGAATCTGAATCTTACATCTATTTCGAATGTTTATTAGCAAGAATAAAAAAAAGTTTAAAACTAAAAACTTCAAACTGGAGAAAAATTATTAAATTATTTGAAATAGAAAATAAATCATTGACAGTTCATAAAAAAAAACAGAAGTTTCTCACAGATTTTAAACAGTTCTTATATTGTTACACCCACATGAGCAAACTTAGCGATTTATAAATCGTAATTAAATGAGAAACATAAAATTATATTAAATTAACAACAATAATTAATTTCGGTAAATTGAAGGAAAGCATTGCATAATTTTCATAACTATTAAAATCAAAAGGTTTCTCAGTATTTTCAATGAACATATTTTCTGAAATATGATCAGAACTACCTTAAAGAGCACTTTTTATTTTAAAATTTTAAGCACACTAAATTAAGGCTCTGAAGACTACGAAAAACAAAGATTTAAGTATCTAATGCCTGGAATTTTTTTTTTTTTAATTCGTGCGGATTTAAATGTTTCATTTCCATTCATTGTAATTCAAATAAATTTGTGAAAATATTAAGTTCAGTTTTATACATTTTTTTAATATGACCTTCAGTAGCTTTTTACAAAATGAACTAATTCGCCATCTTCATGATAGAATATTCATCTCAAATAACATAAAAAAAATCAGACACTCTAATTTGTTTTATTCTGCAATACTTTTAGTTTTCTGGAAACATCCTAACACAGAGACTTTGTTTTCATTGATATGTAATGTGTAAATAAGTTATTAAAATTTAATTTTTCCCACATATTTAACTTTAAGCTTGATAAAATATTTTCAATATACAATTCTTCCCAAACACTTGTTTTGTTTTTAAGCTTCTTATAAGAATTCAATTTGTCAAGCAATAAAATAATCATGTCTAGGTAAGTGTGTACTTGCAGTGCTTTTTAGTTTAAATTAATAATTTACTTTAAGCTATTAAGTCTAAAAAGTTCTGTTTTATTTTTCCAGAAAAATAATGTATCTAAAGCGCACACTTTTCTATTTATAAAAATAAAAGGGAAACAAAGAAGCTTAATGGAAGAGAAAGTGATTATTCAATAATAGAAATTGGCGTGACTCAGCGCATTCTCAGAAGTGCAAGAGACTGCTTCCAAAGAAATATTTAACGGAATTTTTAAGCAACAAGTTACATGAAAATTAATTTAATGAGTTTTACTCATGAACAACACTTTTCTTATAAAATATTAATTTATATAACACATTTATTATGTGATAAAGTTCCAATTGAGGTAATCAGGAAAACTCATTTCTTTATTTCGGAAACGTTTATTAAGACACTTACGTGAAATAGCTTTGTATATATCAAAACAAGATCACCAAACAAAAAACTGACTCTTATTACATATGTTTACTTTTAAAATGAAGAAAATAAATTATTTATATCACTGAAAGCCAATGAAATTTATATAACCAATTTCTGTGTAATTTTATTGATTTTTTTTCATGGTGTTAGACAATTCAAACACACATATATATAACTATTATTGCATAAATTTTAATTCTTTTAAATAAAAAAAGTATAAGAAGCAAACGGAGTATCAAAAAAATTAACTTAAATATTTTTAAATTTTACTATACATAGACCCTAGAATGAAAAACTAGAATAAAAACATATATATATATATATATATATATATATATATATATATATATATATATATATATATATATATATATATATATATATATATATATATATATATATATATAAAACTTCATATATATATAAAAACTTTTTTTTCAATTAATATATATAAATCAAACAACCCCCCCCCCCACACACACATCCTTTTTTACTTTTACCCTTCTTAAATTGAACTAGTAATAACCTTCAAAAAATAACCGCGCGTAAATGTAGACACTTAAGTCATTACTATTCATTAATGTCTGAATATACTTAAAACTTCCCTCAAATTATTTTTTATCACACTAAAGTGGAGATAATTTTTTTCAAAGAGACTTCCTATATTTCCTAAATATTTGATTTCATACACACATGGTAAAAACCTGCAAATGTAATCAAACGAAATCTGCAGGCGTGTTGGTAATTTATAAATTAATGAAAGTATGAAATAAAAAACATAACTTTCATATAATGTAAATTTAGCAAATTGAAAAAATGTAGAAAGAAAATATAAAATGAAAAAGTAAGAAATGCAATGTTAAATGAAATTAATATATAAAAAATAAATTTAAAATATTAAGAAATAAAAGATTATCAAATTTAAGTCAAATCATTTTTAATCGAAAGATTTTGATTGCTTTTTTTTGGATATTACATGTAATTACGGTTATGGTGTTAAAATGTTAGTAATTAAATCAATGAGGTACAAAAATTTATTAGGTAAAAGTAAAAGAAAACCTAACTATCAGAATAAACATGTTACATTTTTACACGATATTAGACAAATATAACGTTCCTGAGTATTGCATAACACACACACACAAAAATGGATGCAGAAGTTATATTATTCCAATCTCGGCGAAAACTACTATTATATGTATATACACATACAGAAGTGAATAGCTGTGTGACTTAAAAATAATGAATAATCGTGTAATAATAATTAATTAAAAGTTCTTTTTAATAATAAGGGTATTGCTTTATACAGATACCCAGTAACAAGCTAAAATGTTATGTCTTTTTCCAAAACGAAAACTTAACACAATTTATTATTCACGATCTATTTAGGGAATATTAATATAGTAACCAAGGCTCCCTTTTATTATAGAATTTGTATGAGAACGCAATAAATATTTTAACACAAAATTCCAAATTAATCATGATTAATGATACATATTGGGTATGTCAACCGATGATGGAGCGGTTAAATCGTAAGTTCGAAGTAATAGATACCGGGTTCGAGTCCTGGTTCGGGCATAGATGTTTTTCTCTCTGTGTGTTTCTCTATCCTTTCACTTCCGGGACTAAGATGATACACCCTACTGTATAAGTTACCATCACCCTTGTAGAGCTGAATGGATTCATCCGAAGATCAGCCGGGAGGAAAAAAACAGACTGTGTATTGTTTAGATTTATGTTTTTTGAGCAATAACTATAGCGTTCATTAACTATTATTGTATATAAGCCCTAAAACTGTGATTTCATTTTTTCCACAAAAAATATACCTATCATACTAGTCAATTAAATTGTAACGATTGTTGGAATGATAGACTTATAACTTTTCAAAACTTAGAATGTGATTTAAATTTGAAAGAAAACAAGTATATCGTTTACTATAATGCATCAATTTTAAGGAAATCGTTAACAGTATAAATGAAAAAATATGAAAAATAAACATTAATCTTTTAGTACATACTTCATTTATTTAGAAAATAGAAAGATATATTATTGAGATATCAAACAAGACCCTATATGACATTTCTAGAATTAGGTGAATGTTATTCTGACATACGTATACAGTCATAAAAATCACTCCTTGATGAATAACTTTTATTTTATTGTAGTTTAGATTCTACTAACAAGCTTAGAATACTCATTAGCGAAAGTTTGAAAATCGCACTAATTTATTCACTTGCTACAAGATGTTTAATTAAAGAAAAAGTAATGAGTTAGCAATTTTAATAGTATTCTAGAAAACTGCGTACAGCAGTTAGAACTGAAAGTTTTACGTATTTAGGTAGAAATAAATAAAACTTTTGAGTTTCAAAACTGTGTGGTAAGAGACATTTTAAATAAAGGTAATCAGAAGTCAAAATAAACCAATAATTCAAAACGATAAAATCACTGTTTCGAATTGGCTATTTCTACGAAACTCTACTCTCTCTGAATCACTTCCTGTGATTCGTAAAATTCAGCAAAATATTTTAAGCAATAATTCACAGGATGAATAATTTATATGTACTTGAAAAAGTTTGTTAATTGCATTACTTTACGTGGCATCTGTTCTCATGTTAACATATGAAAGTAAGCAACTCACTCACAGAGATTAAACAAGCATTTAGAAAGTTTCCCTCATTTAATATTCAATTATTAACATCAGAGGAGGATTGAAATTTATTTTTACGATCCATGCATAACAAAGCACTCCCAATTCTGGAGGCGCAGGTATAAGAGACCGATGGGATGAAAATACATTCCGAAGGGTAGTGATTTTAGAGCACATTTTACAAATAATAAGATATAAAAAGGAAATTCCGTATAAGAAAACGCTTATCAGGTGGTGGGGCTGTTTACAACCCACGCTCCAACCGCAAATTCTGAAAGAACAGGTTCCGACCCACGCGGTTTTCACCCTATATGGACTACCGACAAACCACGAAACTAGAAAGGAAAGAGATATGACAGAAAACAAGAACAAAAAAACACCTGACGGTGACGAGTTTCTTTTTTTCAATGGAGACATCAAATCTGAATTTCATGGAAAAAAGAAAGTATGTCCAAAGTTAAGGAGTAAGCTGTAAAGATTAGGTCAGGGCTTGTTGAGGACAAGCAATGAGGGAACCAAGAATGACAGTTACAGTCCAAGAAAGCGATGTCGACATTGAGTATAATTAATTATTTTTGACCGTTTTTCTTCCTCACAAAATATAAAATAGAAACTGCTACTTTCAAAATTTCATCCGATTATCAAAGGGTTTCTAGAATTTTATTGACAAATACAAACATTTATTGATTTCTAAAAATAGTTTAACTGAAAGGGAAAGTTATTGCACAAAAAGACGAATAGCATTGAATTTTTAAAATTAGAAAGTAAAACGATTCCCAAAAATCAAATACACAATAAACATAAATAAAAATTCTAATTACAGATCACTTTTTAAGGTAATTATATGAAACAGAAAATTTTTTCTTTAGTAACTCGTTACTTTATCTTTAATAAAATAATCGTATAACCAACTGCAATTTTGATAAATAAAATTTTCGAAACAGCTATGCAATTTTAACAAGTTAAATTTTACAGATTTCCTTCGTTAGATTTCCAAAATCGGAGGTAATTTTCTAATCAGAGATAAAAAAAAATTTACTACATAATATTTATATACCAAATTTTAAAGTTTTAGAAATTCCCAAAATAGTAAATAATCAAAGGTACCGGAAGGCAATAGGCTGTGGATATTGAACAAGCTTTTAAATTCCACCGAGGGATGTCAGGCTATCTGTAATATATGCTTTTTAAAGGCTTTTACACAAATCTTAAGACTAAAATAATTAGAAGAACTTTGCTTTTACTCACTATTTTTTGTTTTTCAATACTATAGAATGAGATTCGCAGTTTCATCATTATAAAAATAATTCGGCAGCCTTAAAATATATCCAACACATATTTCCTTCCACTAATAGCGCGTCTTACATCAAGATCAAATTTCTTGCATCTAACCTAAAGGAATGTTTACAATTCCTTATGTTTCTGGAAGTGATTCCTCCCTTGCGGCATTATCACTAGAAAGTTCTTTCCGAAGAGCTACCCACAATACAGTGCTGCTTTCAAATTAAAAAGTCTCCATTCTATTTCATACGACGGTATTTTATTTATAAAATACCAATAATATAAACAAAAGAATTTTTCATAGGAGCAGCATACTATAACACTGATAACAAAAGAATATCACAATTAACATTCTTTAAATTCTTTAAATCACAAAAATTCTTTAAATCATAAAACGATGCAAAATGTATATAAGTGCGACACATATTGAAATGATTTCAAAATTACAGCAAGAAACGCTCACGAAAAAAATATTGCGAAAAATGGCTATTTCGAGCATTTCAGTTGCCGTGGATCGCACGACAGTAGAAACTTCTATCAGACCGGTGTCAGAAATCCCCTAATCTTCGTCTGCATGATCGCGATTGTTTCAACATATGATTTACCTTTCCAAACGGCGTTTTTACAACCCTTATTACATGCTGAACAAATTATTGTCAAATAATAGACTATGCACTTGTTGTGAAGAAATGGTTAACACATGAATTGTAAATCAAAGCTTTTGGTTAATACCTGCTTATGGATTCTTATAAAACTGCGAGCAATTTCCAACCCTTTTTACCTCACTACGCACATTGAAAACTATTGAACTTTAAGGTGTTAACTGCTCAATGTATGCTCGTATATTTATAAAGCGTTAGTAATCAAGCAGAATAATATAGAATCATTGCTACCACATAACGGGTATTTTTACCACCAGGAGATTTTATTGCGAAAAATTATTTTTAGTAACTTTGTAATGAATAGATTTTATTTAATTCTTTTCCATTTATAATAATTAAAAAAAGCACAATTATTATCATTTTCGAATAGATTTTATAAAATTCAAACTATTAAAAAATCGAAAAAATCTGCAAAATAGCTTCAAGAAAGCTGAAAGCAATTGTTTACAGTAAAGTAACCATCACATGTTATGAAATGCTCGGAAAAAGCTTAAGGTTTCAGCTAATGACAGGCATTTTAGATGAGGTCATTTAACAATGCAATTGGTGCGGTACGTGACTTTCAGATAAAATCAAGGTGTGTACATACGATAAGCAACTAGAGTCTCATATGACAGAGATTCATTTGTTTCGCGTGACACAGGAAATCATTCTCAAATGGATAAAATCAAGGAGCAATGAATATTCAAGTAAAGAAAATCTTCAGCATAAAACTTCATTTGTCGATGCAGAATAAAAAAAATGTAAAATTAAATAGTTTGTTCAATTAAAAAGGATTATATATATATATATATATATATATATATATATATATATATATATATATATATATATATATACTTTCCTATGACTCTAAATCTTGCATAAAGACAATTCCAAATATCCACGAAGATTAGAGTTGCATGTTAAACTGGTTGGTTATGACGTCGTTCGGAAGGTAGTGTGTTCGAATCCAGTCTTAAAAGAAGATGCGTCGCTAAAGGCGGCTGGAGCATATTAAATAGGTGGTGGTCGCAATGTCCACCAAGTGAAATAATACTTTAGTGCGATATAACTGGTAGGTTCCGACTCAGGGCTAGGTACAGGGAGTACCAAAACTGTCTCCAAAGCAACAACAATTTCTAACATGATGGTTAAAAATGAATTGAATATAAATCAATATAAATGCGAATAACAGATTCGGTCTCGGATAAACAGTCCTTCTATGTAATAGTTTCTAATTCCTTCAGATGGGAATCTAACAAATCCGGAGGGTTTACTCTCAACAAAAAGGAAAGAAAGAAATTTTATAGAAGTGCTTCCAAGTGTATAGAAAGCATAATTCAACCTATTTCATTAAGGATGAAATGAGAGGGAAAACTATGTATAAAATATTCGTAAATGTTTTATGTGCTTATGCATCAAGATATAACTAATATATGAATTAAACGAATTAAGCCTTACAAGCATGAAAGTAGACTAATGAAATGAACTGAAATACAAAACATTTTTAATTCATTTCAGTAGACTTACAATACAATAACTCAAAAGATTAGTAAATGGAATCCCATTCAGAATGTATGATTCTGATTTATTGAGACTGGTTCATTTTATTTGTAAATGAATTAATACACGTGGATATACTTGATTATCCGTGTTAATGAATGCATGACATGGATGAAGAATAGATAGACACATTAAAAAGAGTATAATTGTAAAATGTAAAATGAATTACCAATAGCAGGCTGTTGTTTAACCAGCATGCTTCCCTGCACCTAGCACTGAATTGGGCTCTACCAGTTAGATAAAAGCCGCCGGGTCGAGTCTTCGTGATTTTGAAGCAGGGACCAAGCAGAAGACACCCAATACTTCGTCTGCCACCCCTAGAGGTATCGTTTCACTTGGAGGACATTGTGACCATGCCCAGTTTTAATACGCCCCAGTCACCATGAGTGAACACGACGGATTTTCGGTTAAGCGGGATTCAAACTCACTACCTTCCGATAATGAGAACAACGCCCTAACCAATCAAGCCACATCGGCCTTACCGATACAGGTATTCACTGAATAAATGTATAATAGAGGATTATTAAAAAGAATTGAAAATTGTTTCACTTTAGGAAAACTCTTTTTGTTTAGAACAATTTTAGCATTTTAGCAGAATTCATAAATTTACAGTTTAACAAGTTGTCTACACAATCCAATACGTGTGAAATTAAAAAAAATATATACGGATTTAAGTCCAGCCGATAAAAGTGGCTGAATAGGTAGAAGTTATCAGAGATGATGCGTTTGAAAAATCACAATTCGTTTTCCACTCAAGGTATTATTCTTTAAGAAAATTATTTTTGCGAGGAACACATTATAAGCACACAGATAATTGGGAACTCCATTATTATTATTTCATTTTTATAAAATATTAATTTTTATCAAAAAAGCAATTTTTATTTGTTTATTAGAAATTTAATTTTTCCACCCCCTCTCCTTTAAAGAAAACACTTCCTGAGCGACAGTACAATATTTTTCAAACTGAAACACACGTAGTGTTCACGCGAAAAGTTCTGACTCATTTCCATAAACCAGGAGTGCACCAAAATTCTAGCGAGAAAATAATTCCTTTTGATTGAAAGTAAAGAATGATGTTTACATTTTTTACCACTAACAGGAGCAAAGGACAGCGAAAATAATTTGCAATTGATTTAAAAAGTTTGAAGTAAGATCTAGTCAGGAATTAAAATAAGGGTTTGGGACGATGATATTTCAATCTGATAAGTCCTACTTTAATAGAGAGCATAACCCCACTAATATTGGCATACTGAATGGTTTATTGACTGAGTTCTCTACACGAGTTTGCACTTGTGGCGGGTGCGTAGGTGACTAAAAAATGATCGTTGAGATATTGAAAGACAAACAAACTTTGAAATTTATTTATAGCTTCCGGCCGCAAGTAATATAATTTTATCGAACTTCAAAAAAGTAATAAAAGAATACATATGTTTTCTATAGGTCGCGTGTAATTGTACCGTTACCAAGAATTTAGTACGAAAACATTATATTGTGCTCATAAAATCGAAGTATATGAAATAATAATGAAAAAAGTTAAGCTCACAGTTAATAAGCTAAATATCTCCAGAAAATTAAGATGCAATTGTTACGAGCAGTAGGATGTATTCATGTTATTCTATATATATTCAACTTTAATTAAATACTAATAAAAATTTTGTATTTATTTCCTGTGACAGTTATATTAGATGAATTAGACACAAAAATTGAAAATTATTCAGAAATACATAGTAATTTTCACTTCTATATCTTTCTTGTGGGGATGGGAATTGCAAAAGTAACAATTGTTTCAAAATTATAAATCCTATAATAGGCAACATAAATAATTAATTCTAAGCAAACTAATTTAATAAATTAAGTTAATTTTTTATTACTAAAACATTGAATGAGTTAAGCGCAGCAATGAATTAAAGATGAACTTTATGAGCATTGATTTAGTTTTAATATTTCTATTTTATCTGCGGTTCAAAGAGCCACATTACTTTGATTTTGGTATCAATTGCTTTAAAAAAAGCTGAAGCTTTTATGCAATTTGGGTAATACCTAATTATTATCATTATTTACAATTTAATAAAATATTCTTCAACTTTCCTTCAATAAATTAAAAAGCTAAATTTTACAAGCGAGACACTAATTCTTGAAACTGATTTGTCTTTCCTAAAAATATATGTACATGTTGATAAATTATTAAGTATTTCTTCAAAGGAAAATCTAATTTATTCATGAAATTTGCTTGTTATTTCCTTTAAATGTTATGCGAATCTGGCAATAAACCAAAATGACTGATAACACAATCAAAGGACCCTGAAAACTAAATTAAATAGTTTATAGTTTTCTTAAATCTTACACAAACTTCTGAAATGAATTTCTCGGGAGAGATAAGCGAGTTCAGAAATTCATTAAAATATTATTAAACTCATCAACATAAAAATAAGTTCAGTTTCAATGGAAAATAACAACTTTTCATCGATTCATAAAATGAGGTTAAATAATTTACTTTAATAAAATAAATTGGATCTTAAAGAATATGGAATTGTAATAAAAGAGTTATTTTTAACGAAAATCATTCAAGTAATTTACTGTGCTTGTTCTTGAAGTTTTTAATGCCCCAAAAGAACATTGTGACCCATTATACAGAAAATGTGACCCATTGTTAGAGCTCGAAGTAATCACAAATGTCATTTGGCACCTTCTGTCAACGTGTCTCCAGTTGTGATATCTCCTTGCGGTAAAACTCAGGGATTTTGGACGCAAAGAAGTCCATGAGTGCTTCATTGGTGAAGGATTTTCCACGAAGATGATTGTCCAGGGAATGGAAGAGGTGGTATTCTGATGGTGCAAGGTCAGGAGAGTAAAAAGGATGATACAAAATCTCCCAACCAAGTAGCTGCAGGACATTCCTGGTCGATCGCGCGACATTCGGCCAAGAACAGTACACCCTTGCGATTAACCAGTGCAGGCTCCTTCTGTAGTAATGCCTGCTGCACACGTTCCAATTGCTGCGAGTACAAGTCCGCAATAACTGTTTGGCAGCTCATGGTGAACCACTTGACGGCTAGTCCACCAGACATCCGCTGCATCACACAGGGACAAGTCGATAAGACATTGGTTTCACAAATTCTCAACCTGAATTTGTGAAACTAATGCCTTACCGACGTTCATTCACAGCACTATCCCCAAACGCTTGACATATTCGGCGACTTGATGCAGAAGCTGATAAGCCCACTTTGAAGTAGTAAGGCAAACAACATTTAATATGAGGTCCTTCGACACGTTCATTTCTCTTCGCTACTGCATGATTTACGATTGATGAATGTGCCCAGTGGACCAGCTTTTATAACGACCGACCGACCGAGAGAGTGAGTGAGTGAGTGAGAGTGAGTAAGTGTGTGTGTGTGTGTGTGTGTGTGTGTTAGAGAATAGACTTAAAAGCAAGTTTATCTAATAAGTTTTGTTAGATTAACAAAATTTATTTTTATTAATTTAATTAAAAGAATTTTTTTCTGTTAGGAATTAAATGTTTGTTCAGCGATTAAAAATTTTCATTTTCAATTTTGAAAATTTTTTCAATTACCTTATCAATTCTTTCATTTCTAGATAAATAATTACTGATCTATGAATTCGTGACAAAATTCATGATCATTAACTTGATTTTATACTCTATCATTTCCCTCGCATTTTAATATTTTTACACAGAACCTTATTCGTTAATGCATGAGAAACTAATTCATAATAACGTTTCCTTTATTTAGCAATTTAACTATGTGGAAGTTAAAAATTTATTTAAATGCGCTAAATATTATTTGCAGTTGAATTTTTATGAGTATTAAAATCATATAAAACGGAAACCACAATAATGTATTAAATATATTTAGCCTATTTCAAATTGAATTAAGTTACAACCGAATTGATTGAAAAATAGGCTTGTTACTCATTTTCTTCGTTAGATGTATCTCTGGGTAAAATGTTGGACAGGCAATCAAAAATTGTTTCAATATGAAGGTTAATTTAAAAAACTTAACTGAAAGTGAGATGATTTTTTAAATAAAATAATGAAATTATTCGATATTAAAAAAATGCAGTAACTATATATATATATATATATACATAATGCATAATTTATTAATCTAGAAGCAGACTTTTTGAATTTAATCTCATACACTAGTCATTTCCACTTGTTAATATGAATATTTTTTCGCATTTGACCTCATTAGTAATTGTTCCAATACAAACATTGCGAGAAAATAACTGTGTGTAAGTGTGATTAACAATATTTTTTAAATTCAAATTTCAATTTAAATAAAAGGAAGTTAAAAAGCATTTTAATGAAATACACATTATTTGCAGTTAAATTTTGGGTGACTATTTAAAAAGCAGCGACACATGACTCTAGATTTTGACCTTTGAAAAGGGGGACACTTGAAAAGAAAGACAAAATTCCAAAAAGTCGCGACATTTGTTGGGATGAGAAGGCGTTGTCTCTTGAAGAATAGAGGAAAACCTTCACCCTGACTCAGCGACGGCTGCACAGTTACATCAAGTAGAATTTAGCCCACAACAAGTGCCCACGCCGAACACCTTCAGACCCGAGCACTTCCCACAACTTTCTCTCTGGACACTGATAAAGAAAAATAACAAGTGAAAATATCGGATCCGAACCAATTCATAGGCAGACAATTTAAAAAAAATGCACGAGAATACACCCATATATGCACACAGTTCTTTAAGCGCTTCGCACCCACTCAATCACAACGGAAATAAAATATTCATTACGCAGCACATGAAATCTCACAAATAATAAAAATAAAGACGCCTTAGCAGTATTAATAGATTTTACGATATTTTAAAGCATTGTGAAAAGAAGGAATGCTTTGAAAATATTCTAAAAATGAATCATTATTTCTTCTGGCTTGTTTCCAGGTTTATTTTAACAATTTAGCATTATTTAATAGAAAAAAATACGATAAGTGAATAAACTACAAATTGTTTCTCAAACAGTTACGGTGCTTAAAAATTTTCCACATATGAAAAAGATTCTATATGAAAGTTAATAATAAGTGCATATCTAAATTTAAAAAATTAATTTTAAATTTTTTAGTTTCCTTTCCTAAAAATTTTTAACGAAATATTTCTAAATATATAACATTTTATAGAACTATTTTTACTAATTAAAAATGTTTAATTAATTTTCAAACTTTTTTGACTAACAGAAACCCCTTTGAACTTAAAGGTTTCCATAACGAAAAGTTTGAAAAATATATTTGTTGATGGGAAAAGAGGATAAATTTTTAAAATTTTTTTGAACCTTAGTTTTGCGAATCCCTCAGTTTTTCGAGATAATATTCTTACTACCTTACATAATAATAATAATAATAAAAAGAAAAGTAAGAAAATCAAGCTATGCATAAACGTTTGTAAAATGGTAAATAAATGTAAATAATTTTTGAAACGTAAACATAAATATCAAATTTATTAAAATTTACATTTGAATACTTTTTATATTGAGATAAGCAATTATATAATTATTAAGTATTATACAAATTTTGAAAAAGGGCGAGAGGGCAGAAATAGAAAAGTATACATCAAACATTGATGCCTTTTTGGTATCACTATCTGAAAATAAATCTCGTATGAATGACATTTGCCATTATTTCAATAGTGTCAATATATCTGAAAATACAGAAATCATTCTAATTAATTGCTTATTTAATGATTCTTATAATTGCTTACATTAATTAATCGTTTATTAAAAATTGATTAGTTTTAGATTTTATACAATCCAAATATTTTGATAAAAAATTTCACTTTTACAATATAACAGACTATTTTTCGTGAATAATTGGATTTCTCCTTATAATAGATTTAAGATTAGTTCGACAATTCTTAATTTTAAGACACTGTATGTTTACAAGTTTCAAGCAATTTCTAAAATTAGAGCAGAGCTTCCCAACCTTTTTAGCTGGTGAACCTTTTTTTTTTTCAAGATAAATTCCACGGCGGACCCCTGTCAGTCAAGCCACAGTAATTAGTAAAATTCAGCTCGAAGCCCATCGAAACTGAAAACTTCATAATGCAAGTGCCATATTTTTCAATAACCCCACGACGAATCAAGTATCTTTGATTTTATGATGAATGAAAAATACTTTAAACTAACTACGTTTCCATTAGTCTGAATTCCCACACTACATTCAGGTACTTGCTTTTCTTTACTCACATCGTTCAACACACTAGGCTGGCCATATTTCTAATTGAGTGGAGGGGAATATATTGCAAAGAAAAGCAACATTCGTTGGATAACATTTTAACTTTCAAAACAATGATATCAATATAAACACAGAATTCAATTATTAATTTATAGAGAACACAAACAAATACCTACAAAAGTTATAGTTCAGGAACATTCAATGCTCGTCAACGAAACACAATGCATTCTTCTTTACTAGAGATGAGTCTGTAGGAATAATAATGGAATCATAATGTGAAGATTGAGGTTGATTCTGATGACACAATTTTGAAAAGTCGGGCTCAATACTTGACAACTGGAGATGGATGTCAGATTCAGCATCTAGATAGCTTCGGTACTTAGTTTTGATGTCGGCATAGAAGATCGAGAATCCGGATTCGCACATGTATGTTGTGGCAAACAGAAGTAGAACACGTTTTGCTTTTTCAACAAAGAGATAGAATTTTTTGTTTTCCAAATGTATCTTAAAGTGTGAGTAACCATAAAAAGTAGATTTCAAGGTTGTGTGTCAATGTGTGTATGTGAGTCGGTGGAAATTTCTATCAACAACTCATATTCATTCGATGATAGAATGTTCGGTTTTTTGGATATAGCGAATGAGTTAACCACCAATTCGTATTCCTGCAGCTTTCATCTTGAGCTGTTGGGAAATAATGCTTCAACGATGACGTCAAGCTTCAGAGGTTTTCGTGAATTTCATGAAAAAATCTGTTCCGAAGCTGTTATGTCTTTTCTTTCAAAAAATCGTTGAGAAAAAGGGAAACACTCGACCCCACCATCCTCCACACTCTCTGCCCAAAAATTGATTTTCCTCTTGAACTCTCAAGCTTTGTCGTTTGCAGTGACCTTTGTAATAGTTTTCCCTTGCAGTGAAGTATTCATTTCATTCAATTTGGACAAAATGTCTGCCAAATAAGTAAGTATACACATTGCCAGTTTTCGTCATTAATAATCTCTGCTAGTTTGGTATTATGGTAGTCTAAAAGTAAAGCTAGGATTTCTAAACGTAATTGATATAATCAAGAGAATGTATTCCCACGTGAGAGCCACCTTACTTTTGTATGGAGAAGCAGAAAATTATGAAGGCTTCCCATATCTTCACACAGTATTTTGAAACGTCATGACTTCAACGGCAGTGATTTTATGTAATTAATAATTCGGACAGATTCATCTAAAACTTTCTTGAAGAATGCAGGCATTTTTTCGTAGCTAAAGCATGTGTGTAGAGAACACAATGTATACTACTGCAATCCATCGAGTCTGTTATTTTTATTAGCACTCCGACCATAGGAACCGTCATAGCTTTTGCACCACCTGTGCACACTTCGATACAATTAGACCATGGAATTTTGTTGGTTCTTAAAAAATCGTACAACAAACTCCTGTTGTATAGACTGGTAGTGGTTTGTACAATAAACTCTTCTTCGAAACATCGAACATAACGAACAAAAGCCAATAAAATCGCTAATCACGTAACGTCAGTGGATTCATCTATTTGGAGAGAAAATGAATTGTGTTGGATGCGAGAAATCAGAGATTCTTTCACTTCATTTGACAGGTCAACTATCCATTTCATAACAGTATTGTTTGACAGTGGCACTGAAGATATAAGTTTTACTGCCTTTTTGTCTAACATACAAGAAACAATATCACTAACACATGATTTTATGAGGGTTTCCGCAATGGTATGTGCTTTGCCTGTCTTTGCCACCCGATAACTTACCAAGAAAGAAGCTTTTAGTGAGTTTTCATTAAT
Organism: Latrodectus hesperus; assembly: GCA_037975125.1. Classification (NCBI taxonomy): domain Eukaryota; kingdom Metazoa; phylum Arthropoda; class Arachnida; order Araneae; family Theridiidae; genus Latrodectus; species Latrodectus hesperus. The sequence continues at coordinate 98,716 of JAJQOW010000398.1, read as the reverse complement.
TGTTTTTGCATGAATTTTTATGCAGTGTTGAGAAGCAGCTAATTCAGTGCTCTACCTCTCGAAAAAATCAATCTCTGTAGTGTGGAAGTCCGGGTGAGTACCCTCAACATGACAACGCAATTTAACTGGAACCATCGAGCTATTCGGAAGGACTCGCGCGCAAGTTACACATTGAGCTTTACCCTTCTCTGTCTCGATAAAGCCCATTTTTAAATAACTTTCGTTGTACTTACGCTTTTTAGTTATTCCACTTGCGTAGGGTACTGCAACTAATCGAACTTGTGGAGTTTTTGCATAATAAATCTGGCTGTGGCGCTTCATGTGATTGTTCTTCATTTGGCCGTCCTCCTTCATCATTCATTTCAACCGGGAGCTTTCCTTGCTGTGAAGGCGATAGAGAAACTGCTAGCTTCTTCAATGGTCCCGATTTCAGCCACCGATCCATGGTGAAAGTAATAAACAGTGCAAAAAGCAAATGGTGCACTCAGGAAGGAGATTCAATATTGAAAGATATCTCGAGAAAAAGCGGCGTAAAAGGTTTCTACGCATCGAGGGCCGTGCACGCACGCGACCCCCGGAGTTTACAGAAAGTTGAGCAGGAAGGCTACATCCACCGGCACTAAACTATCTGCGGGCCAACACTTGGAAACCGCTGTTCAAAAGTGGCCACGGATCCGCTAGAAAGATTCGGTCCGAGAACCACACGTTGGGAAGCCCTGAATTAGAAAACAGTCTTGAATTCAAAGAATGGATAAAAATAATGTTATAACTGTTTTACCTACTTCACTATATCACAACATGAAGATTTGCGATACAACAGAAAAATAGATGTATTCCTTATCAAAGTTCTTTTAAGAAATAAGCGTTATTTAATTTAACAAAGCAAGCTGGATTGGAAAATAGCAAATTTTTTAAATCTTAGTTTTATTTTGATATTTAAATTTTTTAGTTATTTCTTTGGTCTTAGATAATAATTTTTTATTTTTGTATCATAAAATTGCCTATATGTTTAAGACATGTTAATGGAAAAATTCGTGGTAAATAATATGTGATAACAAATAATTCAACATTTGTAATGAGAGAATAGTGGCTCTGACTTTCACAAAGCACGCGCATAGCGGTATCTAAAATTATTAAGCAAATCGAATCACTTTACATTTTTTTATTCTAGAAGATAGCTACGAGAATCTTCATGCTGGGCAGGTGATCAACCTCCCATAGATAGGTAAGTCCAGACTGTTAAATTTGAGAGGTTCTAGATATTTAGAGAAGAATTTTAAGATAACTGACAAAAATAAAGCAACTCATTTTATTTGGGGTTCTTTTCCGATATCGAGGTGCACTTAAATGGCTTGAATTTAAAAACATCAAAAATTGGCTTTAACTGACAAGCAACTTTAATTGAAAAAATTCAGTGTAACGATGAAGATGATAATACTGCTATTCCAATGTATAAGCAAAAGTAAAACACTCGCTTCCCTAAAAAGAAATTCTACATCCATATCTCTAAAACGGTTCCTAAAATCCGCCTACGACATTAAAGAGCGCAGTGAAAGAACTCGTTTATGATAAATAGTCGTGAACCATTTAAAAATAATATCAGTAGGTGACTTCTACAAATTGCGTAGTAAGTTAATAAGTCTTTTAGCACATAAAAGTAATTGCACAGTACGGAAAATTTATTACATTTTTTGTTTATTCTCCTTTGCGCGTTGTTTCCTTAAATATTTATCACATATTTTCTAAACATTTAAATTCGCATACATAGCTATAGTTTCGCAACTTTCTTAAATATATGTCTAATGAAAGAAAACGTTCTATTTCTTTAACTTGAAATGTTAATTTGAAGGTAAAGAAAGTGAATATATGTATATATAGTATATACAGTATATCCACTTAAGTCCCTTCCCACCCTTTTAACTTCAGAACGGCTGCTGCTTTATTTATAAAAGTGGTGTCTAGGTATAGTAAAGTAGCCATGCGCTACTTAATGAAACAGACTACTGCGCCACCTGGTGAATAACTGTGGAGTTAGCATTCCTATCTCGAAAACGGAACGAGATAGAGGGAAAAAGTCATTCACAAAGTTGTAGAGCATCCTCGATTTAGTACGAAAAGATACTTTGTAGGCATTAATGTGAAGAATACAACGGTCAAAACGCGCAATTGATGTCTCATGCTGTGACGTGACAAAATGATCTAAGAAAGAAAAAAAAAAGAATAGTTATAACAATATACTTTATTTAAAGTGTTCAAACTTCTCACCGTCAGCTGTAATACACATTTGGATCTTCGCTTGAAGTCACGTTGCACACGTTGGAGAATACAGCATGACACGTTGGAACACGCGACCGTAATGCGTCGTTTAAGGTCCAGCAATTTTTGTGTAGGGGTCGCATACACCTGCTGTTTCAAGTATCCCCACAGGAAAAAGTCCAGTGGAGCCAGATCAGGAGAACGTGGAGGCCACTCTTCAAAACCGCAACACCCTAGTACTTGGTTGCCAAATTCCTTGACGAGGTACTGCTTCCCTGGAGATGTCTTGTGAGAAGGTGCACCGTTATGTTGAAACCATAGATTCTTAAGATTAAACAACGGCAGGTTCTCCACAAAATCTGACATTACCTTCTGTAGCAATTGTAAATATCGTGCAACACTTTAACGTTCCATTGTAATACTGTATGCTCCAACGTACTGTATGCTCCAACGAGTGCAACGTGATCTTCAAGCGAGGATCCAAATGTGCATTGCAGCTGACGATGAGAAGTTTGATTATCTTAAATAAAATATATTGTTTTAACTATTTGTTTTTTTTTCTTTTCTTTCTTAGATCGTTTTGTCAAGTCACAGCACGAAACAACAAATGCGTGTTTTAACCATTGTATTCTTCACATTAATGCCTACAAGGTATCTTTTCGTACTAAATCGAGGATGCTCTACAACTTTGTAAATCACTTTTTTTGCCTATCTCGTTCCGTTTTCGAGATACGCATGCTAACTCCACAGTTTTCCACCAGGTGGCGTAGTAGGTGATTTCATTCAGTAGCTACTATCCCTAGACACCACTTTTATGAATATAGCAGCAGCCGTTCCGAAGTTAAGAGGGTGGCAAGAATCTTTAGTGGACATACTGTATATATATATATATATATATATATATATATATAAAGTTAAAAATGTTTATGAATATTGTTGATTTCTATCAGAGAATCAACAAAGGAAATAAACCAAAATTAATATATAAGAGGAGATAGAAACACATTTAATTTCCTTTCCCATGAAAGTAGTTACATAGTATAATGTAATTAATGTTTTCAATAATTATATAAGAAATTAAAATAATAAAAAATATAATTAATAAACAGAAAATATTTTATCAGGATAAAATTATTAAAGCATATTCTCTCTTACAGTGTGAACCTAGAAATTACCATCATACTAAGAAAATTTAATAAGCAATAGATATAACACTAATGGGTACATTATAACTTTACCAACTAAGAAATTTCAAAAAGGGCATTAGGGATTTAAATAATACTCAAATGGTGAATAATTTTTTCGTTGTCATCAACTTTAGAGCATCTTAGTTACTTTAGTTTTCCTTTAATGAAGCTTTTTAATTTTAATTTTCTTTATATGAGTTAATTTTCATAATTATCATGGCGAAGAAAAACATTTGACGAGTTCAAGTGGGAAGTTCAAATTTCTTTTAGGAACGAAATGCTCCAGATGCCAATATGATAGACATTCTTCTCATAAATAGGAAATTCTCCCGCTCAGATAATTCACTATGATTGCAAATTGAATTACAATACAAAAGACAGTATTAAGTACGCATATGTAAATGCTGCTTCCATATATAAAATATTTTTAAAATCAGATTACTAAGTCAAGAGAAAAAGTCAATTGCAAAGTTGTAGAGCACAGTTATGATTTAGTTTCAAAAGTCTCCTTGTTCATAGTCATGCGATAAAAAGAAGGCTTAAGGCATGAATGGGTGAGAGCGAATTATTACGTTGTTACATCAGTCAACAGCATAAAAAGAGCAAGAGAGAAAGTGAAGACGGGTGCTTTTCACATGCAGTGACTAGTTGCTTTTCTCTGAGAATTTCGTGCTATAGCTATGTAGTGACTCGCGCACAAATCCTTGCATGTTTTACAATTTTTTATTGCATTTCTATATGCAAGATATCATTTCAAACCTCTGTGTGATTTCTAAATGAACAAGATATTACTAGATTGGCTGATTTATGACCCTAATTATCTACTTGAAGTTATTATATTATTTTAGTTAGAAACACTGTACTTTCAACTATTACTTAATTTTAATTTATCTGACATTTTTATAGTGATATTGTGTAATGAACTAAAACAATCTTAAAAATGATCTTAAAAATTTAGAAAACATAACTAAAATTACTGCATTATAAAAAATTTAGTGATTTATCAATAAATATCCACAGTAATGGATATTTCAATACTACTTCAAGTTCACAATTTGGCTTAGAAATAGCATTACAGATACTAAGGAGTTACTAATAATGAAATGATATTGTTGTTTGTCTGAATTGATCATATTGATCAAATTGATATTTGGATTGATAACTTCTCTAAGATAACAATAAAATTTTTACTGCATGATATTTCAAATTAATTCCACTCCTAAAAATAGCTGAAAAACTAATGTCAAAATTATTTTTCTTCTTTCTGCAACAATTCTTTTTGAGCTCAGAAGACATCACACTAAGCACAAAGACATCTGATAGTAATCCTTATACAAAGCACTGGACTATTTCTTGGATGAAACTATATTAGTAACCCTGAAATTGAATTATTCAAAGATAGATAAAGAACAAAATGATCAGTATACTGATTGCCTGCTGTTTTCTCAAAAGTAAAAAAAATTGTTTAATAGGCGCATGAATTGAAGAAAAAAATTAACTTTTCTGTCAAAACTAGATAAAACGTTTCAACTTCATCCAAAATTCAAAGGACAGCTCTGGCTCCAACACCTGAAATATGTAGCGATGGCTGTTTAAAGTACCGTCAATGCGTACTTACAGGAGTGCGAGAGTCACCCCATACCATAATACCCGGTACAGGACCAATGTGGCGGTGCATAATGCAGGTGTTCAGCATCCTCTCTCCACTGTGTTTCCAAACTCAACCATCGTGGTGTTGCAAACAGAAGTGTGATTCGTCAGTAAGGACAATTTCATTCCATTCTGCCGTCCACATCCTTCTTTCATCGCACCATTGGCGGCGGAGACCTCTGTGATGCTGCGTCAAGGGGAGACGAAGCAATGGACACCTTGCGAACAGACCACTCTGATGTAAACGGCACCGAATGGTACGCACAGACACTGGATGATGCTTTACAGACTGAATGTTAGATGCTATGGTTCGTGATGTGGCTGAGCGATCACTGCCATGAGCACAATTTGCCTGTCATCACGTGAAGTTGTGCACTGAGTTGGATGCGATTAAACACATCAGTCCGTCGTACCCTCCTGCTTTCAACGATCATATATCCACATTACAATTTTTTGGTTTTGTCCAACATGACTACCGATTTCCCTGAAATATTATCCACACTATAGGAAAGCCACTGTCCTTCTTTCGAATTCGGAAACTTGATCAAAAAATGATCGCTGTTTTCTACAAGGCATAATTAATCGTTTTTTTTTTTTAAAAAACCACAAAAAAACACAATTGCCCAGTTTGAAATCATCAAAATCTCCAAGCATTAAATAACCCTTTGAAATGGTACCACAGGCGCGTATGATGTGCGCCTGCGCTGAAATCATTTGTATATCCATGTCTGCTATTGCATGTTGTAAATTTTATGTTATTTGCAAGCTTCTTTCAGGGAGTTGCATTAACAGTAGCCACAGTGTACTTACCTTTATCCATGTTATCCTAAGTATATTTTGTGTTATTTAAAATATTGTAGAGTTATTTTAATGCATATCTGTCATAAGTTTTACAGGTGCATTTGAATGGCACACAAAAAAACTAAAACACTTTAATATTTTACAGAATGCAACCCCAGGGTAAAATCAGAAAATTAAAAAGGCAAGGCAATAAAAAAATTGAAAGAAAATTGTTACAATGAAAATAAATGCAGTGCAGAGAACAAAGCCACCATCAGTAGTGATACTGAAATAGAATTCCACATTTGTGTGTGTTACCATAAAATCTTTCTTGGAGAAGCTTCAAACTCAGAAAATCCTGAAAAATAAAATTTAGTACTTTGGGTTTTATTGGTTTACTATTTCTTATTAGTCTGAGAGTATGAGCATGAATCTAAGTTAGTTCTTGTTTTCTTTTCGATTTTCAATCCTCAGAGAAAATAAAAGTAATAAAAAAACTGAGTAAGAATGAAAATTTTACAGTGAAAGTCAAAAGGAATTTTTCTAAAAGTGATTCATTTTAAAAAGATAAATTCATTTCCTTTGATATTTGAGTTATTTGAAAGTTTCTATGGAATTAATCATTTAATGTATACCTCTCAATGATTTATACGAAGTATATGGTAAACATAATGCATAGTAGATAGTTAACAATATCAACAGCTATTCCTTTTCAAATTATTAATTTATACTCAATGAAATTACATTTGTAAAATTGTTTTATAAAATTAAAATACATATAATTATTATTATTATTATTGGAAAAAAATTACTAATCTGGATTCTTTTCATTGGATTTATAATGTATTTTCGGAACTAAGTTTTATAATTGCTTAGTTTAAGTAACAGATACATTCAATCCACTGTAAATAGCATATTATGGCAGGACAAGGTCAGATTCTGTGGTTTAACAAATATAACTTTTGCATTCTTAGTTATACTCTTCCTTTTCTTGAACCACCAAGAGATTTTCTTTGTTTGATTTTGAAATTATATTTTGCTAATTTTTCCAGAGCAAAAAACAGAAACACATCCTTTTCCAGCTGTTCAAAATCTTGGATTTTTTCCCATTTCAAAGAGAACACTAAACCAAAGTAGAATTAGTACTAAATATTGTTTAACTAGTTTTTTCTAGAAATAAGATAGTGATCCCACTGTGCTAATATTTTGATTACTAAGCAGCAATGTAGTTAACTATAAATCTCTATCGGATGAAAAGGTAATCAATCTTCAAGACTCAGTCTATGGAGGATATCTTAAACATGAATACCTTCTGAAAACATTGTTTCTAGTCTTCTGAATTCTAAAAAAATTTATATATGTTCCCAAAATACAATATGTGTAACATCAAAATTTCAAACGTTTAAATCAGTTTCTTTACAAATTGACCACCTAGCACAAAAGCAAAGAAATATAAGTATACAGACAGTAATGTTTACGATTCTTAGAATTTTTAACTATTAATTTACAAACAAAAAGTCTTCAAGTAGAGATGTGATAATTTGGCAGCAAACTATTTTTTTCCACTGATTCTAATAAATAACAAAATAGCATACTACACCCACACAATATACAAAATAATCTATGTGATGATATTCACACAAGTTAGCAATTCAATTTCTATAATTTTCATAATTCTTGTACCCTGAAATTTCAACTGTTACTTATATTTTTCATTGAACTAAATTATTTTATGAATTCAAGGACTTCTGACATCAAAAACTAAATAGATTTTTAAAAACTTATGCACACTATTACTGATCACTGAAATTACATACCAAGAATGATGGAAAATTTGTACATGAGATGGAGTCAACTAATGTATAAAAAATATTAACACAGATAAAAAAGCAATACATATTGAACTTCTAATGATGGAAACTTTAGAGCTCTGATTTGGTATCTTTAACACTAATCTAATGTATACTCTAATGATTACCCAATGTATTCGTGAAACCTGAAGAATTCTGATGACCAATTATACAACTAAGTCATTATATTAGCAGCACATATGACATGCCCAATTTAATATTCAAGAAAAAAATACCTTAAATACTTGATGAAAGCTAAATCTAGGAAATATGTTGTTTATAGAAGAGTCTTAACATATTACAAGAATTCCAATCATGCCACATTTGAGTATAGTTGAGCCATTACCTTGTTAAAATAATAATTCTTCAAAGACAATACAAAAGGCCACAAAATGTGCAGGTCATATTGCTGAACTTATAGCTTCCCCGACTAGTGTTGATAAACATCATGTAACATGCTAATAATAAAGATAAAAACTCAGAACTATGAAAGGCGAGGATAAAATGCTGAGAGTAGCCTTGGTAACATAAATATGCCACTTAGCAGTTTTAAATTACTTACTATTGAAAATTACATCCTACTGAATAGCTGTCAAACCTGTGTTGATAGTTGTTTTTGTGTTTATAGATTTTCAATCGAAAATTTATTTCTGCTTTTCATATAATCCAAGAACACAGGTCTGTAACAACATTTGTTTTGATTTTTAGTAACTCCTAATACTAAGATGCAAAATAGAACTCAGTGATATGATCAAGACATTCTTTTGCAAAACTGGGTTGGAATTTCATGTCATTGCTGTCAGTTATCATTCCCAACATGGTAATGTTTTGCCATGCATTGAATGTCAAAGGAATGATCTTTCAATGATCTACAAGATTATCAAATTCAGCGATAATCGAGGATCTAAGGGAATAACTGAATTCCTAAACTAGGCATTCTACATGTTTGATTGACTTAAATTTCTGTAACCTCATACTTGCAACATCACTGAACAAGTCAAGTCTCTTGAATGATAGCTATATTCAATAAATTTAACCTTAATTGGGCATTTATCCAAATAAGAGAAATTAGACATCCTACATGCATGGATGTTCTAGAAGTCTATTTATGATAATAACTACTTCATGGATTTAGTATGCAATATACTTTAAAATTACACCATATATTGATTTCTGCATTATTGTTAACATAACAATTTAGCAAAAATTCTGGAATTATTACTTCAAATGTTAATCTCTAAGCAACGATTTTGATCACAAAATTTTTAAACATAAACATATATCACACAGTGATACCAACACACATGTCACTTATATCTAACAATTCCATCTTATTGTTTCAGTTTTAATGCACAACAAAAACTCACCAGAAAATAGTAAATCATGAATGAACTATCACATTTAACAAATCTAGCAATTTTTTAACTCACTTTGTAACTATCAGTAAGCAGTGGGAGTGTCTAATCTGTTCTTTTAACGTGACAACTTTCAATAACAAAATGATTTTTGATTAAGATTGAAATGGTGCAATTCACCTTTTCATTCCAGTTATAGTCTCTCAATGGCATTTATTTTCAAATTTCTCTGAGTTCTCTAAATTGCCCACTATACACTGCTGACCATTATAATTGCTCCAAATGAACATGCTAAATATGCGAAATTTAATAATCATTTTGTAAGGATTTCTTCCTGGTTCAAAAATTTTAAAAATCAGTAGTATATATTTCCTTCATTTTAAAAAAATTAAGTAAAAGTTAAATTACTTGTAAACAAGAATACTAATAGAGAATTTGTAGAACATCATAAAGGCAAACATGAAAAATTATATATAAATTAATCAGTGCATTACTAATTCAAGTTTTACACACATAATTAATTTATACATTCTGTATTAAAATGCATTACACTAAAATCTAATGCTTTATGATGTTAAAATTAATGTGTGACCACTTTATATACTTTTTTAAGTCTGTTGATTATGAGTAAGAAATGCACATATCATTAGTAGCTGTTGTATATTAGAGATCTAGTAAATCAGAGTAATGATTTAAAACAAGCTAAAAATTGGATCATATTTTTTTGATAAAAAGTACTATAAGAGACTAATTATATTTTGTACACTAACTTATCAATACATTTGTTTAGCTTTAAAAAATGAAATTAGAATTAAATTTGAATGCATGTGTGAATACATAAATATTGGCATAATAAATTCATATAAATTTGTATGGGAGTGCTGTTATTTAAGTCCTTTATAATGTGAGTGATGAAATCCTGTATATAACTGTTCATTGTTAATTAGAATAAATCTTAAAATAATTTTTATTGAGTTACAAAATACTTAAGTTTATTTTATTAAAAAAATTTACTTTGATAAAAAAAAGGCAGTTCTAGCTAATATTTTTGTTAAATTAGTTAAGGCAATGTAAAGATCATAAAAATCCAAATTTAAAAAAGTCCTTAAAACAGAAAAAATTTTAAAACTTGAAAATTTCATTTCAATTCTCAATAAATGTTTTTAGAGTATAACAACGAATAGAAAAAAATTATTAGTAACAAGCTTCAGAACTTGCATGTATTTCAAGATTTTATTTTGATTATATATATCATAGTAAATAATTTAACAGGGCATTTTAGTCTTCTATAGATGGCACATGCATAATTCTTAGTATAGCAATTTGTATTTTATACTAAAAGTTTACATCATAGAACAATGAGAACGAGAAAACTGCTTTGTGAAGCAAAATTAATTTAACACAAGTAATTAAGTGATGCTTTAAATTTAGTATCCCCCATAATTATCATTAATTTAAAAATTTCTCTCCATTACCATATCATTCTTTAAAGTCCAAGGCTTTTATGCTTAAATAATGTAAAAGCAACTGTTTTAGACAAATTCAGAATTAAAGTATCACTAGTGATTATAGAAATGTAGAAATACTAATTTTCATAAAAAAGATGGTTAGAAATATATATAGTTGTGAGTCATATAAATTTATATTGTTTAAAAAGTATAAGAAGTAATATAACACAGTATAAATTAAATAATAAAATTGTTATACAATCACAAAATACAAAAAAAGATAAAGAAAAATTAAAATAAAAAAATGGGAAATAGGGCTTTCTCAATATGTATGTCTTTCTTCATTCAGGCACAATTACTTTATTTTGGAAATTTAGAGAGAGGCAATTACTATCAAATGGATGGTTAAGATTTATTAAAGCTTTTGAAAAAGAAAGAGAAAAATGCAGTTTCACTGAACTGGCAAAGGATGCGCAGAATCCTATGACATACAATTCAAGTAAATTAGATAAAACAGTAAAAACAATGCTACTTTCAATGAAAAAACAGTTGTCATAATATGATGTAATGCATGTTTTTTATATAAAAACTTTATCTTTATATTGACAGCATATACAAGTATGAATAATTATTTAATATTTTGCTATGAATAGTCAATAATCAAAGATCTGTTTTAGAATGTTTTTCAATAAAGCCATTGAAAATCTGGAAAGAAATTCACTTTAGGGTAACCCTGTACTACTTACATTTTTCTTCATTATGCAAGATCATAAAACATTTGAAAACCAAATATGTACATCATGTGAGCCATAACATATTCGTTTGTTAAAATCTACAGTAACAATATGGGAATATCAGACATAGTTTCTTATAATGTCAAATTAGAATAGTAGAAAGTCTTTATATAGACAAATAAAGCTAGATTGCCATAAAGGAAGGATAACTAATAAGTTATATAATTATCTAATGTGAATTCATTAGTAATTGATAGTTTAATGAACTTATATTTGGTAACTATTTCAAAAATAGATCTACAAGCACAGTGCATATTAACTTTTACTAAAAAATAATCACTTGATCCATGTGTTTCATTTATTTATGGAAAACTGTATGACTTAATAAATCACAGGAAAATAAAATAATATATGAATAAAAAAACAAACACAGATATGTATACATTGCATATATGTGACATTTTATAGTAATGATTAAATAATTATTAATAAATTATTATATTTTAACAGCTAATTAAAGAAAAACAATAGTTTTATTAAAAATTCAAACTGTATTTAGCAAAAAAATAGACACATATGTATGTGTGTTAGTCTCCTTTTTTATTGCTTTAAGTAATGATTTGATAGTCCAGTCAGAAATTTTTCTCATTAAGCTATTTTATTTACAATTTTTAAAACATACTCATTATAAAAACATACCTGGAAATGCAGAATAATTGTCCATATTAAACCTAATGTTAGCTTAGGATTCCCATCCACAATATCTTCTGGGCGTATATTTACAAGCCTAATCTAAAAAATGAAATGATGAATTATGAAAATGAATAGTAAAAAAATGTTTAGCTTCTAAACAAATTTATAATACATACATTCACTAGCTAAATAGCATATATAAACAAATAATTTAAAAAACATATGCTTATAATTTATAAAATTTCCCTTTAAATTGCTTGTGATAAGATGAAGTAAAATATAAATAAACATAATAAGAAATATAAATCAAGTATTTTTTTCAAAAAATTAATATATATATATATATATATATATATATATATATATATATATATATATATATATACACACCCAATATCCTTTTGAAAGGAACTAATATGTGATAGATATTTTGTATCAGCACTAGAAAATTGTTGAATGATAGGTATAAAGTGTAGGTATTCTCAAATTTTACCACCTCACTTTCTTATATTCTTTAAAAATAATAAATTTAAAAGTAACAAAATGGTGAAAATCAATAACAAATTTATAATCAAAATGACCAAGACAATGCAAACTGTGCATCAAATATGTAAATGATGTTTAAATGACTGTGAGAAAGTAATATGTGCCTCACAAAAGTGAAGTAGTAAACTGAAATATGCCTCAAATATTAGTATTAAAGGCAAATTTACTATAATCAAAATAATACTATAATCAATCACTATAATCAAAGAATCATTCATATCATGATAATATATTTTGGATAAACAGAGGTAAATTAGAATACAAAAGAGTAAAATAATAGAAATTTAAGACTTGAAAATACACAAAAATGCATAATAGTAAGATAATGGGAGCACAAATTATGGAAAAACTGAAATATATACAAGCTGTAAATATTGAAAATGGAAGCAAAAGAAATATTTCATAATCACTTTGGTTTATGCAACACCAGACAAACAAATGTATTAATAAATTGTACCGTATATTGGAAACTTATTTCAAAAACATCTAGTTGGGTTGTTGGGGAACTTTATATACTCCTATTTTTCTAGTTGCAAAGGGATAGCTGAAATTGATGAATTTAAATACTATTGAGAGATTTTCATTAGGAATTTTACACTTCAAATGCAATAGATAACAGTTGTGCCAGGTATTTAAACAATTTTTCAAATATAAGTTTGTAAGAAAAAGACATACCAAAATATATTGGAAGAAATAAATATTCAAAGAGAGTTTTGCAGAAGACAGTAAAACATTCACTTTTAATAAGCATAATTAAATTATTAATGTTCAGTTCAATTAAAAATTTATTATTGAAAGCACTGTTCAAATTAATGAAACAGATTATCAGCTTTTATTATTTTTGGTACTAAAGGCATAGATATAGAATGGACGGGAAATATAATTAATTATAAGAAACTTAACAATCTGCAAATAATTTATATACAATTTAGTGATTTTCTCCAAGTAGAATTCTTAAGTAAAAACAGAATTTTGTAGAACTGGAACTGCTTAAAAAATTATCATTTGAAGATTAGCAGAAAAGTACAATTACTGAAAACATGGCAAGGATATACCTTTCAAACACAGTCTCATAAATAACTTTTAAATTATTAAAATAAACACAAAATTTAATGTAAAAATCCATAAGAAAAAATGATTTAATGAATATTATAAACGTTATTTTAAATTACAACACATATCTTAATAAAAAAATTTTTTTTTCAAAGTAAAGAAATGAAAATTTTTATTTAAAAAACATTGATATTTTATTAAATTATGAAATGATAACTTAAATTTTTATTTTAATTTATAAATCAGTAGGTATACATTTATTGATTATTAGATTAGTTTGGGTTAAAGAAATACAATATTTTTACATGAATTTAAAGATTTTATTTAATATGTTTCAGATTTGTTTGGTTCAAATGGTTTAGAACTGTTTAATGGTCAATATTTAGTTTCCTGGTTTATGCAACAATTATTAACATGCCAGTCAATTGAGATCATTTCTGTGATATTATTGTCATTTTCAATGACACACTTGCATGTGAGGAGAATTTTTAACATCAAAAGTACATAAACAAATTTAACGAATTCAAAATTGCATATAATTGGTTGTTATACTAACCATACATCCTCAAATTCAACTGCCTAGGTCATATTTTTGCCTTTATCAAAGAAAAACTAAAATGTATCAAATTTTCTCATTTATTACTTCCATTTTTAACACTTTGAAATGCACAACTGATTAGTCCAAACAAAAAAACAGCAGAATTTTTTAATGCAAAATGTCACCTTTCTAATGAGCATGAATCTGAAATTATTTGATATGATCTGAAATTATTTGATTTATATTTGATAAATACTCTTTACCAAATATCAACCCCTACAGTCATTTTCTGGAATAACTAAATTTCTTTTTCCTTGACTCTTTCTCTCTCACACACATGCATCTGAATAATGATTATTTTATAAATCTAACAATTTACTTGTTACACAAACCTGACATTTTCAGAGCCTAACTAAGGCAGGAGCATACGAGGTAGTCACCCTGTGCTTCCATATCAGAGAAAGGCCCCAAATCAAATGGAAGTTTATTTTACATTGTCAATCAAATAGAATCATTTGTCAAATTGAATAGGAAATTTGTTGTGAAGCAGAGGGGCCCCCAATGGAAATTTTTGCCGCAAGTCCCAATTACGTGAAGTCGGGCCCTGAACATTTTCTTATGATCAAATCAAGCAAATTAATTAGTAGGTAATAAATTTAAATAAAAACATTTTTTTATTCTGCTGTTTTTTCTATATTTATAAAAGAAAACCTAATAATATATTAAAGCATCAGCAAATACATAAGGAAGTATTTAAGTATTTATTTTATTTATAAAAGGTTACTTACATTTCTATTTTTTAAAAAATCTAATGCAACCTGTACATTTTGAAGTTGGTGAAATCTTAATCTTCCCCTTTCTCGTGGCTGGAAAATATACAAATATATATAATTCTAAATGAAATTAGCACAATATATAATTACAGTAATAATTATTATAATCTATTAGTATGATTTATTATATTACACTTTTGTTATGTTTTTTATAATAATTATTATTTAAGGAATTAACAAATTACTTTGAATTGACAGAAATTAGAGATTTTAAGGCTACTTTTGCAACAAATTTCTGTTTTGACTTAAATAAATTTGCCAATTTGATGAATACATATTATAAAAAGATTTCGCAGATATCTGTGTTGCAGTTTAGAAAGCAAAGACGGGAATTATCGGGATATGAATTACTACAGTTGCACAGAAAATATTTTAACTAACAACTCCTTTAAATTTGAACAATAATCAAATAATTTTTAAACTGTTATATGATAGATAACATATATAAACTAAATGTGATATAAGTTCATAACATTTATAAGAGAGCTAAAAGGATACACCTTTAAAACATAATAAAAAAATATGAGTGTGCGTACATGTCTGTAAATACATAAATCCCAAAAACCAGTTAAGAAATATTTTGATCACTTATAAATTCCTTACATAGTTGAAAAACATGTAGATATGTAAATTATTTAATGACAGAAAAGGATAAAATATCTCTCCACTACATTTAGATGAAATTCTTAATTTAGGCATTATATCTGAGAATTTCCTTGATTTTTACTACACTATTCCATCTAAATACATGATAATGATCTAGAATCTTTTTTAAATCAACTGTAATAAACTATAAAAGAGAAAACATCATTGGATTGGAGTAACCTATATGGTCATTTTATTGAGACAAATAACCATGAATATATAAATTCATTGTTATCACTAGATTTGAGAAACTCAATATTAATGAAATCATAAATATTTCCTGAAAGATTTTTGACATAGGTAATTACATATGTTGAAGATTTTCAAGCTTGAAAAAACTGTTTTCCCATTTCTTACATCTGCCTAATACAGATTTATCAATGACAGTGTATATTAAGAACCACCTGAGATATCAACATTATTAGCCTAAGATTTACATGGGCTAAAATTCTAGTTAAAGCAAATGTAGAACAATACAAATAAGATCAAAATCAGTATGCATTTGTTAGAATGCAATATTCTATTTTCAGTGCATTTCATTCATATAAATGAAATTTTGCATCAAATCAAGAAATTCTCCTCTTGAAATAACATAAAATTGCTTCTCACACATAAATGGTCAGTTATTTATAGTAAAAATTCTCCTTATTTTCTAATAATTAAATTACTTATATTAAAATCATAATCAATAAATTTTATGGAATTTAGTGATTTTGACTATAATATTAATGTAGCACAATATACAATTACTAAATTACAATAACTAATATTATCTAATTATAGTAAATGCAGAAAGTAAAAATATTATCTAATAGAGCAAATGTTTTTTTCCTTAAAATTTAGATGATGAATCATGAAATTTAAATTATCATCCTCAAAATTTTCAAACAAAAAGCAAAGTAAAGGTATGTTTATGACAAATATTTAAAATTAATTTTAATCACATTTTAACCTAAAAAATCACATTAAATGTTCAGAACTTTAAAAACTAAGATTTATTTATCTGACAGAGTTATGTAAATTGTTATATCATGAATTTTATCAGTTACATCATCTCAAAATGATTAATCATAAAAAGATGAGGAATTTTACCTCTAAATAGATTTAATTACTATACGCAGCATATGTCCTATAACAGCTCCCCTCTATTTCAAAGCTTTAAATTCTAATAATATGTATAATTTCATGCAAAATCACTCATTTGAAAAATATTTTGAATCATTCACTGCAAGTATGCAACTATATAGGATTTTAATAATAAAGGAAACAGTAAATTTTTCATACACAATAATAAATATAAATTGAGGTAAATGAAATGGAGAAAAAAAAGATAAAAACCAACAGATTTTCTTACCAATAGCTCTCCAGAAAGAACTTCTAATAAAGATATTAAGTTATGTCCATCGCGTAAGTCGTCAAACAAGTCATCCACGTGTCGATTTACCTATAAAAATTCATTTACTTTAAATTTAGTAAAATCTTCCTTTCCCTTAAAATATTTTATTCCATTATATTTTTAAAATAAGATACAGATAAAAAATATTTAATAAATATGTTTAAAAATACATATTAAAAATATTCAGTTTTCACTTATGCTTTAAATAATGAAAAAGTAAGTTTTTTACAATAAAATAATATTATAAGTTTTATCAAAAAACAATCCCCATAATCACTGTACAAACAGCATTTAAAGTAAAAAAATTCTCTTTAAAATCCAAAGAATTTCATTTCTAAATAAATACATGTGAAACAATATTTAGGCATTACAATATTACAACAAAAGTAAAAAAAATTATTCCATAATGCTAAAGAAACTTTAATAATCATAAATTAATTTTAGCTGATTCAAAGTTACAACTCAAACATGAAAGATAATAGAAATATTAATTTCCAAGTTCTAATAATAAAATCACAATTGTTAAGTTATAAAATTAAAAACATCTAAGAATTAAATAAAAGAAACTTTTAATCAAAAATGTACCAAATATCTATTGATTACATAAATTTATATTAAAATACAATGTACAAATTAAATATGTTGATACTTACCTTACATTTACACTTTATTTTGCAATGATATTTTACATTATTTTTAATTACTGAAAAAATATTGATTGTTGAAAATAGTGTATAAGAAGTTAAAGAAAAGTAAAAATAGAATTAGTTGTTATAAGGTTTCAATAGTTTTTATGCAAAGATATTAGAAAAAAGTGCACAGAACACAGAGGTAAGCACTTACACCAGGGGTACAACAAGATGGGCATGAATAACAGACATGTAAGCAAGTGTACGTCTGCAAAAAATGAAAAGTTAATTATTCTGAGTACGTCATTAACATATTTTTATGGTCAGTTAAAAAACATTTCTCTACAGCACATTTTTAAACATGCAAGGGTTGAACATGGAGGAAATATAGTTTGATCATATGAAATTATTAAAATTCTTAAAACAAGGAAGAAAAAGTGGTGCCCACAAAATGCATTTAAATATAAATATCGATATATACAGTATAAAAATTTGAGGTTTGCTCAAATTAATAGCTATTTTAAACATACTACTTATCTCAAAAATAAAGTACAAATATTTATTTATTATTAACTAAAAAATTTCACAAAATTTAAAACTTATGTAAATAACTTATGATTATAAAAGACAGTGAATATTATAACTAAATATTTTTTATTTGAATGTAAAATAATTTTCCATTAATATATAGTGTTGTCTGGAAAGTTTGTGCCAATTTTAAGAAAAATTGAAACGAAACTCATTTAAAATTTGATACATATTTATTAAATTATACAGGTACCATTCTGTTCTACAATCTTTCTCCACCTATGATTCTCTTGCTTTCGGTTCAACAGTTCGTGGGTTCGAATCCCACCTTGGGCATCAATGTTTGTAGTGGTTCGGAATCCACTTTAAACCGTAGGTCCCGGTCTAATTAGCCCTTGTGTGCCAAAAAATGACCGTTGAGGGACAAACCAATTATCTATGATTCAACTTAAGAATTCTGTCCTTTCAGAACCTCTCAGATTTTTCAGCAAAAAATTTGTTTAAATGAATTTTTATCTCAACCAAATAGTTGGAATTTTTCTCATTAAGAGAATTTTGTAATGATCACAATTGTGGGAAGCTGAGGGTACAAGGTTGTTGAATAAGGATGATGGGGTAAAACATCCCAACCAAACTTTGATAATTTTTGTTGAGTTGTAAATGGCACATGAGGTCGGGTTGGATGGTTTGGTTTGTTTGTCGCTCAACAGTCATTTTTTGCACACGAGGGCTAATTAGACCGGGACTTACGGTTTAAAGTGGATTCCGAACCACTACAAACATCCATGCTCAAGGTGGGATTCGAACCCACGAACTGTTGAACTGAAGGCAAGAGCGCTAACCATTTGGCTGCCAGCTCGGCCACATGAGGTCGGGAATTGTCCTGATGAAATACAGTGCCCTTTTGATTTGGTATTTCTGGACATTTTTGTTTGATTGCTGTCTTAAATTTATCTAATAAAGAGCAATACTTTCTAAATTTATTGTTTTATTATTTAGTAAAAGTTCATAATACAGGATTCCTTTCCAATCCCACCAGACACAGAGGATTATTTCCTTCGAATGAAGACTGGCTTTTTGGGTTACTAAAGGTGGTTCAACATGATTTTCTCAGGACCTTTTACAAAGAACATTTTTATAAATTATCCATTTTTCATTCCCCATCACCGATTGCTTCAGAAATGGTATCTCCTACTTGTGTTTGTAAAACAAATCGCAAATACAGATGCAATCCTACAGATTTTTCTCTGTTAAATCATGCAAAACCCATACACTTAGACGGTTTACATATTAATGTATGGGTTTCGCATATGCCAAGCTTCACAATATGGCCGCGGGTTGATTTATTTAGCATTCCAGTAAATTGATGTAGAGTTGAACATGGGTTATTCTCAATTTCTGTTTTAATCAGATCTTTGTCAGTGGTAGATGTCCTACTCAGGTGTTCTTGATATTCAACATCGTAATTTCCAGCATTTAACCAAACAAACCACTTCTGCACAGTTCTTTTAGCTACAGCACCTGTACCATAAACAGTGCTTATTTTATTTGCCACTTGTGTGGCAATTTTGCCCTTTTGGAAAAAGAAAATGATTAAATGCCTATAATGCACTTTATTTGTAGCCATATTCTAAGGTGAATAAAATTGATAAAAATGAACAAATCATAACCAAAATGTTTTCCAAATACAGAGGGTGATTGGTTAACATACAGTTTGGACTTCAAACAAATTGGATAACAAACACTTTCACGAAAGATTTTTGTGTTTGGACAATGAACAAATATTTGGTTTATATATATAATTCAGTTTCAAGTCTCTTCACATGCTACCTACCAAAAATTGGCACAAATTTTCCAGACAACTCAATATTATCCACTACATCCATTTTATTAAAAATTATGTTATATTAGAATTGTTGATCAAATCATTACTACTCATAATCAAATATAACTTATTTATCATTTATTATAGTTTTACAAAAGCAGTTGATTTTCAGATATTATAATAGATATGTTCTCAATTGATCTTTAAAAATTTATCTTGATTAAAAAAAAATATGCAGGTTTTTTTTTTTTTTTTTTTTTGGAACAAATTTAATGAATGAGAAAGTATACTTTATACTGATAAGTTCTGGTGTATAATTAAATAGAATCTAATTATTTTAAATAATTTAAGTAAGTATTCAAAATTCACTCTGGTGAGAATAATAGCAATAAAATATGTTAATTTTTTTTTCTCATATAAAGCCAAAAATAACTATTTTCATCAAATTATTCCACATGTAAGCCAAATAAAATTAAGCCTATTATTGTTTGTTGGCGATTCAATTTTCTAACTTAAGAATATTTAAAACATTGCAAAATATGCCTCATATTTTTTATAACTTTGTAAAAATCATTTTTAATAGCACAATTAAACAATCTAATTAATCTGTGAGGCAGAAATTCCTTAAAAACATGCTCAGTCTTGAAAAAAACATTATTATTTAATATTCTTCAAAATATTAAGAAAGCGACATGGCATTTTTTTGTTAGATTTACAGAAAAATTGGATCATGAAAAGCATTTCTAGCATGATGGTGATACATAATCCATGAACAGTAACTCAGTAAAAAGGTTGGAATATTTTATAATTTTGAAAAAATCATGAGGAATATGTTATTAACAAGAGAAAGTGGGGTAAGATTCACAAATAACTCTAATTTTATGAAGAACTTTAGGAAATTTTTCAATGGGATATTTAATGTGATTTCATGAAACACTAATAATATGCATCACAGTTAATATACACAAAAACTAGAAAATAGACCACACTTTTCATACAATTTCTGAGATTCCAACTGATATATGATGTGTCCGTTTATAATTATAGGTAAGTGCTTTTCTCGGGTGAAAATATATTAGAATAGATATATTTTTCAGTCAACTTGTGTATGTTTAGGTATATTTTTGCAAATATTAATTTAATTATACAGTACCTTAAAATAATTTCTTAGAAATAAAAATTTAGGTGTACTCAAATCCTTGATTCTAGTATAATGTTTTAAAAATTCACAAGAATTTATCAGGGAATCTTGCAATATAAAGAAGTCTTTGGATGTTTCACTTATGCTAGATGCATTGAGATCTGATTATTTATTTAGCCAAGAAATCAAAGTTAATGCTTGTATAAAGCATGTAATTGTTTAAATGCAAACAGTATAAAATGGTCTTGCTGCTTGATGAAGTTAAAAGTAAAGTGCTGTAAATGTTCAAATAAAAATGACCATGAAAGATCTTTCAAAACTTTTTTTTTGTTTGGAATAATGTTGTACACGGATAACAATTTTTCTTTTTGACATCAGTCTGAGCATGCAATCTTTTTGAAAAAAACTATCGTTAATGAATATCATAAAGTTTTTAACACTTTACAAAGTTTACTTTAATATTATACTGCCATGATAATGTTAATTCAGTCATCCTGATATCATTTTTTTTTGGCAATGATAGAAAATATATGAAGTATTCTACAAAGACTCATCATTAGTGTCTTCAACTCATATCTAAATAATAAAAAGAAAATAGTGGCTGATATAAAGACCTTCTCATTTTAATGTAACAGTTATTCTCCTTCCTAATGTCATCACTGAATAATCCATTATACTATAACTTATTGATCCACAACTGCTATCTATATGATATATGCAAAGACTTATCTATGATAGTTGTTTTGAATACAAATTAATTTGCCAAAATTATAGTCTTTAAAATAATGTGTTTCCATTGTCTTCATAACAAATGCACACACACACACACATAAGCACCCAAATTTTACCCAAACACTCACTCACTTCTCTCAACGATGCAATGCATTTTGTTCAGTATATGCTTGATACATTATGCACTACCTGAAATTCAATTACTTTTCAGCATGTGGATCAAAAAATAAAAATGTAAAAAGGAAAACGTGATAAACATTTATTTTTTGAAACTACTTCTGAACTAAGGTGCAGTGTATAGGGTAAATATGCTTATTTTGGTCATTTGTAATTGGGAAATAAACAATAAACAAAACAGATTTACTAAAAGTTTATTTATAAGAGTTTTGATACCAAGAAACAAAGTAAATCCATGCTCTTAAAAATTTTCTGGTATTAATCAGAATTTGGAGAATAAATTTATTAATATTTTACCTTCATTGTAAACAAATGCAATTTTTGAAATAGAAATTTACATTTATACTTATTTTTAAATAGTGTGAACATTCACTTGGCTTCAAGGGACATCACTTTATACAGACAAAATATGGATTTGTCAAACGACCACAATTTAATAATTTTTAAAAACTTGCTATATCATCAATTTTTTTCAATCGATTAATCGTAGCGCTTTTAAGCCTTTGATATTTGCCATATCTTAGTGACACTAAGCATGAATATTGTTTATATAACAATTTTGAAAATTATTAACGAATACATTTTTTAAAGAATACATTTTTTAACACAAAATGACATACATGCACAAACACACATAAGGGACATATACTTTGCTCTTAGAAATAAACACAAAAATTCAGAAAGGGTTACATTTACATATTAAGCGATACATGTCATTTTGGCTGCAATTTCTATTAAAAGTAAATAAAATTGACACAGAAAATCGAATATAATTTTTAAAAACATGCAGCTTGTGTTTTTTTTTTATTTAAATAGTAACTAATACTTTTTACTATTTTTTTAAAAAGATAAAACTTTACTAGATAGCTGTTTCAAAATTAAAAAAATTTATTAACTTTCACTTTGTTATTAATAAGAAAAATTAAAACTCCTTTCCTTGTGCTGCCATCTATCGATACAGAAAAAAACGGAAATACGCTAAAATTTACTTCTGAAAATAGTGCTTCAAGTGAAATCAAAACTTATCTCTCTTATTGTTTATTTAAACAAAGAAAATATTATGAACATTTTAAGACATTTTAATATCATTAAAAATAAAAACATAGCTTTTAAGCATTTTAAAATCTCTGAAAATCAGTAACAATTTCTATAAAAAATTTGCTTAAACATGCAAAAGTTATATAAACTAATAAATATAAAAACTATAATAAGTAACAAATGAACTTATTGAAGTTAAATGAAAAAAGTAAGAAAAATCTGTGACATTTATTAGAGCAAATGAAAAATATTAATTTATTTCACAGTTTTAATTAAAAAAATATTTGTGCAAAGTAAAATACATGGTCATTATATAACAATTATCGAAAATCGTTTGACTTAAATTTTTACACTATTAAGTGATACTTAATAAGTCACATAAGAAATGTTCAAAACATTTATTATCAAAAATTTAAAATAACTAATCTTATTTTTTATTTGCATACACCAAATCTATATAATTTCTTCAAAAAATATTTACTTTAAATTCTTCATAATTAGTAATATTTTTTAAATGAAAATGTAAAATAGAAATTACTACTCAACTTAAAAAATATTTCTAATTAAAAAATTGAAAAATATTAAGTAAGATTTAAAAATAATTGTTTTTAAAAATACATGAATTCTTTTCAAAAAGTACAAATAAAACTCAGTAATAATTAACATAGATCATAAAAAATAATCATAAAACTGTAACTGCAAAATAAAAAAATATATCAGCTAAGTAAAAAATATTCAAAACATCGTAAAAGATTGCATTTCAATAAAGGACGAAAAAATTAAAAATGATCAAATCTTATTTTATACTTTTTCGGTTTCTAAATTTTATATGACTTTTTTCATAAAAAAATAGATATAATATTTATATTTAAAAATTATACCAAATTTGATATTTTTTTAATATTTATGCCGCACTTATCAAAGTATTTCGAAATATTGTTCCGAAAAATGTAAGGATGGTTTACTAGAAAGTTCCAGCAAATATCTACAGATGGCATGATGGTAACAGAACTTCACTCAGAAGAGGGAGAGTTCATACTTCTTTTTATTGAGATTTCTAAAATTAAGTAATGGGTATAAAAACTTGTGTTTCAAATACTAAAGTTTTATTATTTTTAAATCTTTAATATATTTTCAGGTAGAAAAAATAGTAATCAAGAGAAATACAAGTTTCTGACTGTCGAAATTTTTTGTAGATTCGAGTACTGGACGAATATACTTCTTGACAAGAAAATCACAAGTGTTAAAAATTAAAACAGCACATATAACTACTTTTTTAAATGAGTTAAGCAAACATAATAATTATGTACAAGAATTTTAATTTATATTTTAAACAATTGTGATCACATTTTCATGATATTAAATCAATTTAATAGAGTCACAACAATATGTAATTTATTAAAATTTTACAACTATTACTCAATTACTACTGAACATTTTTCATTTTATATTAAAGTTTTAAAATTTCAACACATTCATAGATTTATTAATTATAGTTACTGTAGAAGTGTATATTTATTTATAATCAATGATTTAAAAGTGTTTTGAAAGGCGATATTGACCACATATAAGAATGTGTATAAAATAAAACAAATTCGTGAATTTTTTTCTTCGTTTAATCCAAAATAGATTTCAATTTATAGATTTAATAAAAAAATTTAATTAGCACATTTGATTTTTTAGGGCAGTTATTAAATAATGTCTAACTAGTTTGTGATTTTGAAAAAGACGCTTATCCTAAAAATACATTTTTACGTTTTATTCATATATGGCGCCTTTTTACCCTTTTTAACTCACAAATTATTTTTATTAAAAAATTACTTGCCAACAAATCATTCTTATCACTAAAGAACAATAAATTACGACAAAAATCTTACTGACCAGGCATTTTTAAAAAATTTACTACATTAAACATGATTTTGTAATTTTTTCGAATTCTAAAAACTTTATATAAAGAATGGGGTTTAAAACCCATTCTGGACAACCACAAACACAGGAGATCTTTCAGTAAAGGATTTGTTATAGGAATTTTTTTAAGCAAAAATGCTTGAAGTTGTTATGTAGCAACTTCTGACACTTTGTAGAAATATTGTTTTATCCGTAAGCTCTTCCCGTATTGCTGTTGCACCATGACTTATTTCAATTTTGTTTAAATTTAACCAATTTTTTCCTGAATCAACATTAATTTGCAACAACTTTACTCCATTTTTTTCACAGATTTCTTTTGGATTTAAAAATTTAAACATAATACTGCGTACAACTTCATTTAACTTACTGTACATAACATGTACTAAAGGTTCGACTTTTTGCATTATGAAGTAAATATGGTTCAAATGTTTTATACACCAAAAAAAAAATGAAACAAAATGCAGATATGCCAGAGTCTTAGGATCTTTCAAATGTTTTATAATCCGAAGAAGTCTATCAGAAAGAGGAGATTTCAATTCTTTAGGTACTTTAACAATAAAATATTCCTTTAGAACATCATATAGCTCAACGATTCTTTTACAAACTGACCCCAAAGTTAACCAACGGCTCTCAACATGATGAAGGAAACTATGTCTAGCTAAGGTTTCTTCCAGTATTTCTAATTGTAAGGAATGATAATCTTCCCTTCTTGCAGGAGATAGTTTGAAAAACTGATGAATATCTACAGCACAAATCCATATCAGTATTACAATCAATTTTATCAATACCCTTATGTAGTGCTCCATGGATTATGTGTAAGCAACATGTACCCAAATCAATTAGTAATAGTAAACTTTGCTTACTCAGTTCACTATTTTTTTTGCTTTAGAATAGCTAAATTAAATCTTGGCCCATCCACTGACAATTTTATTAATTTTTATAAATTCAAACCATTATTTTCAATAAAATTTAATAAAATTTTCACAATTTTATTGGTTTCAGCATGCTCTGAAAAATGTGATTCGAGGTAACAAATGACATTTTTCCTTGTTTATCAGACCAATATGAGATGTAAATATCCAATTGTTTCTTTAATTGTTTTGTAGTAGTTTCATCGAAAAGTAAAACAAAATATAAAGTGCCGATATCCCGAAACAAAAGAGTTTTAGGGAGCTAGTCCAAAATTAATCACATATCTGGCTTTTTTGTCAGACAATTTGAGATTTTTTGCTATGGAGGAATCATCAAAAATTTCTATGTAAATGTTATCTAAATCATTCAAAGATGAAAAAGAATAATTATTTTTATTGCCACTAAAACTAAAATGGTTTCCGCTTTAATGGTTTTCTCTGATATCGTTTTGGGAAGCCATGATTTGTTATTCACTACTACAGTCGATGTCGAGGATTCAGATGAAGTTGATGACTTGATAGTAAATAGTGTTTGATTCTTGTAACAGAGAACAGCTTTTTTGTGTTTTAATCCATCTTCATGAGGAAGCACTTGTCTAAAACCTATATTTGAAACACTGAATTTCCTTTTGCACACGAAGCACTCCGCAGAATGTACATTTTAAGCACTTCTGCACCATGTCTTAATTAGGCATTTATTCCCATCTTGCAGTTCCAACCATTTATCGGAAAATTTCGTTTTCCTTAGCATTTTTAAAAGAAAATCAACTGTTTTCAAAAAATAAATTCTAACTTGCTAATAAACGTTCTTCAAAAATCCCATCAAAATCGTTCAAAATGGCGCGATAAGCATTTCACGCATGCGCATAAAAGTAAGCGAATAATTCTCACAATTTCGCCATCATTGTAATAGTTGTGCACTACTAAAAATAGAATCTTTTGTCTGCAAAGGCAGTAAATAGAATTTAATGGTAAACCCAAACCTAAATTTTTTGACATCAGACATTCGTGACCAATGGCCGAAAATGAGGCGGAGACGAATATTTGGAAACCCTATTTTCGGTATGAAAGAGAACAAAGAAGGGGGGAAATTTTTTCTTTCTTGTTGCATAGAAAGCAGTTGAAAGAAAAAAAAATCACTGAAAGAAAAATTTACTACTGAAAAATATATAATTATTAATCAAAATTAAACTTTCAAAGGAATGTAATAAAAAATTCAGGAATATCAGGACAACTCTGAGCCCGGGGTTTTATGACAAAAAAGCAAATTTAATCAGCTATCATTATTATACCTAATAGTTTGTAATATTCAATTTATTCATACTTAGGAACCACAAATTACCTTTTATAAATATAGAAATCTGGCATAATAATCTGGAAATTATAAAGATAGACAAAGCAATTATACAATGAGGAGATGGTTTATGATGATCTATCAGATTTGGACTGCAGGCTCTAATTTGGATTTGGATTTCCAGAATCATTCGAAATCGGATATTGATGAATAAAATTATGAAAATAAATTTTTTTCATTTGATGTATAGCAGCACACTTTTTTTAGCAACAAATAGTGGGGTTTCAATTTTAATCTTTGTTGACAAAATAAAAAACAAAATAACAAATTTTCATTCAATTTAATACTTTGTAACTGAAATATTATTCATTACACAGTTGAGTACTATTACTCATACTGAGATTTTTTTAGTAAGTATATTCATGAACATAAGCATAAATTTCAACATTCCTCAGTCATAGTTCATTTTTCTCATAGATATGGATCCAAATTTTTCGCTTGCGATGCTCAGGGCAATTTAAATCCAAGTGGCACTGATGCGGCCTTTCTCTGTAATTTAAATACTTTTTTATCTATTTTCTTTTAGGCTTCCACTGATGTTTCCAGAAATTGCGGTAATCAAATCGAATTTCATAGTTCTGAGGAAGCACTTTCATTTGTCTCAAAAAATGGGAAGGGAATTAGAATGTCGCCCTATAAATGAAGGATTGGCAGTATAGATTAATACCAAAATAATCTCGAGAATAATAAGAACATGAAAAAAAATAGTCATATGTGTACAAAATTAATATTCTTTAAAAACAGACAGCTAAAAATTAGTTTAGTGAATGTCAGAAGAGCGATTTTTTAGGAAGTAAAAAAAGATAACGTAAATGTGAATTTTCTAAGATAAAACTAAGAAAACTTCTTAACTTTAGCGATATAAAGCTGATAAAATTTTTCGAATACATTTACCTGTCATTATTAAATTTATAAATAAAGATTAAAAGCTACTAAAAATATAACGCATTTATATGATTGATCTATAGTTCTATATTTACAGTGGACCAATTGCGATTTTATAGAAAAAAAAATTCTCATGTGAACGATTTCCGATGTATGCATTTTCGAAATATTAGAAATATATCAATGTGCAATGAAATCATTTTATGTGGAATACAAAATATAAATGACTCAATTGATAGTATTTACAGTGATTAAAATGCAGTGCAATTCAATAATAATAATAATTTGTGCATAAATCCGACAAAATTTGCACGGGATTTTATTTCTTTCTTTAAATACTTGAATGCATCTACCATAACCTATCTCAAACATGAAAGAAAAAAATTGTGCCTGAAATATTCACACATTGCATCAGTTTACAATATGCAATCTCACGTACGAGCATAATTAAAAATTTAATATTTTAAACTATGCTTATTAAATTTACTTTAAAAAGAATTCAATTAAATATCGAATTTATTTGAGGTTACATAAAAAGAGTGAATAATGCGATACATGCGAACACCATGCAGGCAAAATGTGCGTGCATAAGAAAATGTCACCAACCTCTAAGTATCTCCAATGCTGGAACAGCATAGAATTAAAAAAATAGAAAAGAAAATTTATTTTAATATTAATGAAGAGTAACATATAAATATCACACTACATTATCAATAAATATCTCAATATATATATAAAATGAATACATTTCATAAATTATGTAATTAATAGACATGTTAAAATTATACTACAAATATCAAACATTTTTTCTCGTTAATACTCTTCATATTTTAAGCAAACCTTAAAATAACTTTTGGTAAAGGACAATAAGAAAAATTAATCGGAAACAGCATCAAAATAAATGGAGGTATTTGCTGTAAAATATCGTAGCTGAATGACTTCGGTTTGTGTTCGCATATCAATGGAAATGCTCAAATGCGTCAATTCTATTCCGTATCGTAGCTTAACAGGTCTCCATTCAAAGAAGAAAACATTTTAGACTTGCATACTAGATATTGCAACTTGTAGTTTAAATCAGATATGACAACTATAGCAACTTTAAGGGGAAAATTATTGATATCATAGCCGCATAAGATGTTTAAATTACAACTAAAGAGTAAGGAAAAAACATATACCTTAAAAAAATGTTTTTAAATAAAAAGATTCAACAATATATCACTTGAACTGTTTCTGTGTACATGGCGTATATAAAGTCCATGGCGCTACAGGAAAAAGCACAGAAAAGTGATATTAAAAGACCATACCACGTATACTTGAAGACATGTAATTCTAAATCAGAAATAAAGGAAATATTTCAAATTCTTCTTCTTCTTCATCCAACGCCCGCCCGTGGCCGATGGCCCATTTGGCGCCGTGCTTCCCAGTAGAGTCCAGCCCGCCCCGTCGTCGGCCTGTTCCAGAGCATTACAGTAAGCCAGGTGTTCGGCTGTACCCTCGCCTGTAGAACACAGGGGGCAGAGGGGAGTATCGGCAATCCTGTGGAGATGCTTCTGAAGGTAGTCGTATATTTCAAATTAATAAATGAGAGACCACTTATTATTTCATACAAAGCCATATTTTTAGTGCATACAAAAAAAATAAATTACGCCTTCCATATACTTTAAGACATCAGATTTGGTGCTTTTGCGTTTAAGAGGAAAATGCATAAACACCAATACAATAGGCGTAAATATCTTGCGATGGACACTACACGTGGATAAAAACAATCGTAAAACGAAAGATGAATTTTTGCTCTACATGTAACCATTTACATTGGTATTTATTTGACTTAAATAATTACCATTTCGCCCCTTAAATAGGCATTGCTCACACAATCAAAAGATAACGTGTTCGAGTCTAACAAAAAAAATCTCTGCCTTAATGTTACTTATGTATCACTTTTAAATCCCTCTCCACGGATAGGTTGATGAAGTCGTCAATGCACAAGTCACCTGCATCATTCGAGCGTCGTTCCAGGTCATCACTAATAGTATGTTAAGTAAACCAAATGAGATGGAAGTGCATTCCAACTCGTAATGTTTCGAGTGTAAGTAGCTTGACTTTCAAAAATAGCAAAATCTGGCCAATCGTTTAACTCATAGATCCGATTTTATCTCATTGGTTACAAATAACGTTATGTATAGGCAATTGTTTTTAATAAGCATTTTCTTTAAAAACAAAATGGAAAGTAAAAATACACAAATGACCTTTAAATAAATGCTTGAAATTAAAAATACAAAGAAAAATAAATAGATTACCAGAACGTTAAGACCATACTAGATCATATTGGCGCGATTGAAAAGATGGCGATATCTAAAGGATGCAAATATACGGGCCGCGAAGTCAAGGGATACATTTGAAATTGTGATTCTAAAAATACTGTGCAATTAAATTCAAAGAAAAAAATCTCAAAAGTGAAAAAAACAATAAGTAACTTCATTTAATATTAAACTAAATCGTAAAGTCTGACTTGAAAAAGTTAAATTAAATTCTAACCACCAAAGTAAAAACTTAAAACTCTATAGATAAAATATTCATAACATGTTATCTGAGCATATATATATACTAAATGAACCATCCACATATTGTATTTAAAGAATGATAATTAAATAGGGCTATCTTCATACATTTATAATTAGAACTATATAAGCACACACATCAATCGTACAAAAAATATCAAACTATAAAACTAAATACTGATAATAAGTAGACTAGAGTAAACAAACATTCCTTGACAAATTCTAAAATACAAGGGAAACTTCATTTATATTTAGTAATACCCCAAGATAATAGATAAGCAAATGGGTCCCGACAAACTTATTAGTAGTTTAATGATTAGATAATAAAACTTCGGTCTTGAACAGTCCGAAGTTTCAAATAGAATCATTAAATATCACTCCAAGTCATTAAAAGAATAATTTAAAGTAACTTTAACATTTTTCTTTTATTTTGGGTTCTTTTTCTTAAAAGCATAAAAAGCTAAAAAAAAAAAAAAAACTGAGAAATTTAAAATTAGAACTTTGATTAGTACTTTTATATACAAGATTATCAAGATTAGAATCGATTGTATGGAAATCATTAGAGTTTACCCAGTAACAATATTTATAAAACAATTTTTTGAAATACTTGAATTCCAATGAAAAGGTTTTAAAATTTAAAGTTGAGCTGCATTTGTCAAAGGTTAGTAGCTATTATGTTTAAGAATCGTCTAATTTATAAGTTTATTTTAAGTTAAAAAAATATATATTTAATGAAATAAATTTGACGACAATATTAATATAGTTATAAAGAATCATCTACAAATCACAAACATAATTAAACTTTAGAACATTGCTATTATTACGTTTAATAGTTATTTCCTTAGGTAAAAAATATAAAATCCGTAATGCTTGTAAAGTATATTTCGAATTAATAATTATAATTATTTTTTTAAATTACATTTCATTATTGAAATCTGTAAGCTTATGCTACCTGAAATATAAATCATAATTTTTAAAAAATTGAATTCCTCTATAATACTTAGAGAATCATAAAAATCACAAAAACAAATTAGAATCATAAAAGCACAGTGAGGCTTATAGTTTTCCAAAATCAAAACTCATTAAAGAGTCAGTTCTTAGATTTATTATAATATAGTTTCTTGGCTCTGTTTTTTATGATCCAAAATTTATATTATGTTTTTATTTAATTCTTTCCAATTAACTTTTTAATTTACTTCCATACGCACATTAGTAACTTTTTAAAAACTTTCCTGTCTCTTAATAAACTTTTTATTTATTTATTTATTTTTAATTTTAAAGATTTTAGAAATATCTGTTTAAAACACGGATAGAAATAAAGAAATCTCTCTCTCCCTTTTTCGCAAACTGGCTTTAAATTTATTGTTCACAGGCGTCACATCAATTAGCAATCTATAATTTAGAATATTTACGTCGAATATATTATTTCATTAAATTTATTCAAGATTAAATCATTATAAATAAGATTTTGAGATGAAAGTGCAAAATTATTATTATTTTTGTTTAATGTAGACATTATAAACGACGTTGATGAATTTGTTATTTTGTTTGATAATTTTTCCTCTTTATTAAAATATTCTTACACTTCTCTTTGTTTTTTTTTTTTTTTTTTGGTCATTACTAGACTCAAGATAAATTAAAAGCAGTAGGTAAGCCATTTCTATTTCAATTGTGAAATTTCTATTTAAACAAATTAAAATCTAAAATTCAATTAACTAAAAAAATAAACAAATAGGAGAATTTAATTACTAAGTACATTTTACACTTTAACAAATTGAAAAATATTTTGACGAATATACTTTCGTTTTCTTTCATATAATATCATCTTTAACATAGTATAAAAATATTAATAAATTACAAAGCGATACTGAAAAATTTTTTACACATCAAAATACACTATTTGAAAGCAGTTTATTGTGAATAACTAGCTTCTTTTACCGCTTTCGTTCTCTATGAAAGATAATCTTAAAAAACTTTACAAACTGATAGCAGATGGAATGATTTAAATTGATAAAGGAAAACGCCTATTTAGAGAAGAGTGTAAACTGATGATTAGATAAATAATGTTTTGCTTAGATTTATTCTTAACTGATAACTTATCATAAATTAATTTTCTTATTTAACGTAACATACTTTATTCTAATTTTTGCTAAACATCATAAGAGTCTTATAACTAGGTACAATGAAAAAAGCTGAACTGTGTCCGGTAATTACATAAATACTTATAAGTGATTAATTATCAATATATATATGTGTGTGTGTGTGTGTGTGTGTGTGTGTGTGTGTGTGTGTGTGTGTGTGTGTGTGTGTGTGTGTGTGTGTGTGTGTGTGTGTGTGTGTGTGTGTTGACTCATCACATATTTTCTGAGAAACTCGACCTTTTACAAAACACTTGAATTCGCGAAGTGAAACTAAAAACTTGTCCATCAAATTTCTGTGCCAATGATATGAACTTCATGAAATGTTGCTCTCAAAATCTCATGCTAAGAGGACGCGCTGTTTCAGTCCTCTCAAATTTCTTTGTTTCTACGTAAGTTGAGTTGTCTTCAATAAATGTTATTTATTTTAAGAATTGCCTTCTGAAAAAAGTTAAACATCAACTAACTAATATCATAATGGTGACCCGGAGTCAACGCAGCAATAAATAAAATTCAGGGTATGCAAGAAGGCGAATTTCTGCGAGCGCTGACTCCCATCTACTCCGGGGGAGGCAAAAAGAGTTGATATTTCCACAGATCGTCCATCTACTTTCGGCGTAAGAGGATCCACTTTCACCAACTACTCAGCGGGAGAATTTTTGTTTACGCATCATACTTTCCGTTCATCGTTTGCTGATTAAAAAGATGACGGAAACTGTTCCAGGAGTGACAGCGATGTCTACAACCATGCAGATCCAGCTCTATGGTTCACAATCCACATTTGAATTGGGAATTCCATCACAGAGAGTAGGACAATTACTGCGTTTCCCCGCCTGAGACGGCATCGCTGGTTCTCATGAATCCAGACAAGGAGGATCCCTATATGCAGTTGAACAAGGAGTTGATAAAGCGCAGTGGAGAATCTTCCCACCAGGAGATACGGAAACTTCTACAAGGCGAACAAATCGGAGAGAGAAAACCAACAGAGCTTTTCCGTGTGCTGAAACGTTGAGCAAAAACATACCAATTCCCTGAGCAACTGATGCTGGAACTTTTCCTGCAGCACTTGCCAACTTCTGTGCAAGCTGTTCTCGCAGCTATAACGCCACTGACTCTGAAAAAGCAGCGGAAATTGCGGACCGTATAATCGAATATGCACCAATATCATTAAGGGCTTCTTCTTTTAATTCAAACGAAAGAAATTAGTTATCAGCAATTGAAAAATTAAATTCGCGAATTAATAATATTTGTCGAAGTAGAAGTCAATCGAGGAATAGAACCTCCCAAAATCGTCATCGCAGTAAACCTAAAAATTATGGTTTTTGTTGGTACCATTTTAAATCTGGCAACACAAAGCAAAAAATATCCTATAAATCCTGATGACATACATAAAATCGCAATAACTATCCCATTCGGATTATATGAAAGAAGTAGAATACAATTTGGACTTTGTAATGCTGCATCAACATTTCAAAGATTTATAGATGAAGTGACACGTAATCTGCCTTTTGTCTTTGTGGATGATATTTTAGTTGCTTCCCACTCACCTGAAGAGCACTTTGAACATTTAAAAATTTTATTTCAACGTTTAGATCATTATGAATTGACTATAAAAACTTCTAAATGCATTTTTGGTGTTCCTACAAAAGAATTTTTGGGATTCAAAGTTTCTGAATTCGGTATCGAACCTCTTTCCCACAACGTAGATTGCATTTTAAAATTTCCAAAACCAACTACAATCACTCAGCTTAGGCGTTTTCATATATATAAGTTCCTGCATGGAATTAAGATCACCTACTTATGCTTAAAACTAAGCAAAAAAGACAAATTTATTTTCGAAGTCACTGATACACTAATCCACTTTACAACAAATCACTCCATTTTGCAAAACACCTCCATGTAATATCACTGTAAAAATTTCATACAATATATGTGTATCAAGAGAAGCAAACGTTTTAAGAGAAAATTTTAAAGGAATATTAAAAAGTCTTTTTTAAATTTTATATAATAAAATGAAATATTCATAATAAAAAGCATATGGAATTTTGAGTAAAAATATATTATTTTTGGAATTGTTCAATAAGGAAAAAAATAATGCCAATGGAATTCAGTAAAAGAATGTTATTTTACTCCTATAAATATGTAGAAATCACAGCAAAAGTCATAGAGAGTGAATGTGGAATTAAGACGAGTAAGATCTTCCAGCCACTTTAGTTTATCGAATTTAAAAGTTCCCTCGCTTGTCAACTGTTGCAAACATGAGAAGAAAAACTACTACACTTGACAATGTCCCCCACGAAATACTTGCCCCTCTTGGCATGTTAGAAGAAATACATTCCAAAGACGCATATTTCTCATTATGTCGTCAAAAGCATTCTGTGTGTAGATTTTTGTTACGTTAATGGGGTGTAAATTTATGAATGCAAATAAATTTATGAAAAAATACGTCTTGCAAAGAAGTGGCGAGTAAATTATTTTTTTATCGGTTAATATGAAAGAAAGAAATTAAGCATATTTTAAGAATTCATGAGGACATTGTCAAGAAGTATTGGAGAGTTCTTGAACAAATGGCTTCAATGCTAGTGTTTGGCATTTGTAAAATAAATAAATGGTAGAAGAATTCTAATGCATGTGAGGATTATTTTCATATAAAAGTTCAAACAACAATAAATGTGTATATAAAGTAGGAAAGTATACCGATACCTGTAAGTAACTCCGAGTTTAATCACAATTTTACCAAATTTTACACTTTAATTAACCAATGGGTGATGACATCGAACGCTTTATTAAACGTTCATTGAATAGGAAACCAAGAATCTAGTATTACAATTTTTAATCTTCTTTTGGGGGAAGGAGAACTTTGAAATTTAATAAAATGGCCATAAATTTCAATGAGCCCATGAGTGATTTGGCTAGATTTGTTTGTCGCTTAAAAATCACTTTCTACTCACGGGTTTTCTGGATCCTATAGTTTAAAATGGACTACAAACTGCTACAAACTACTCCAAATTTGACAGACGAATGATTCGGGAGTCCAATCCATCATTGGTTATTCTGAAGTACATACTCAATTAGGACAGCAGTGAATAGTTTCGTGACAAGCGGCTCGTGTTGGTAAGGATCCAATAACTCTCAGAATATAAAATCAATAAATCACCCGGACAATATTGAAAGCCAGCCACAATTTCAGCAGCACTAGGTTTCCAATACGCTACGGCACAGCAGCTGAACTACCAATCATTTTGACGGCTTCCATTGAATAAAGCTATAGCTGACAGGCAGTTTTCTGCAATAACAAGTGGCTGCACTTCAGGACTCAAAAATGACACTAAAAATCTTTTAAAACAAATCCCATTTCCGAATACAGCATCTCGGTGACATGCGTAATACCTTTTGCGTTTCTCTATACGAGTCAGCTTGGTCGCATATGAAGAAAATTTTCGTATTAAAATGCATCCGTATTTTCGGAACCAGAGCAATTTTCAGCACGATCGCATCCTGATATTTCAAGCTCAACTGTTTCCGTGAGTAACATAACACACATTGAACACACTTAGTAACGTGTTGTTGAGAGAATGGCACATTACCATTTACCAGTTTTGTATATTGTATTCAAAGCAAAGTGGATTCGAAGTCACCTGTAATATTAATTACCTTTTCACCTTATTATGCTGCATGTATTCATTAAATAAAATTCTGATATTAGCTTTCCACTCCTGGTGTAAAAAAATGTAATCATTATATATAACGTGAGGAAAATTTTATTTGTGTGTGGGCCACAAATTGGTATAGACCATGAATTACGAAAAACCCTCAAGAAGGGTATGCCTAAACAAAGACAAATACTTTACAATACCTCATATGTTAATAATGAATCTAAATCCAAACATGATAGATTATGCCCTAAAATTCGATTTCCGATTAATACATTTATAATTTTAGGCTAAGTTCGATATGCATTTTGTAATATTTTTTGCATGCCATATCGATAGACTGAATTTCAAGTAACCTTCTATTTTGGGGAATCATTTAGGCAAGAACAAGTTAAGCGTTAATTTGATATGACACTTTTCAATTACCAAATATGATTTTTAAGTGGATAAAATGAAAGTAGCTCTAAATAAACACGAAAACAGATTAATATATACTGGCTTACATTTATTCTCAGAGTAAGGAATCCAAATTATAAAACAATGAAGTGTAGCAATGTTATGGTTTCCTTCCTTTGCTTGGTCAAGTGTGGAGACGAGTTGAATACAGAACATTTTTTGAAATGACTTCCCGCCCAACGCATATCTGTCGTGATAGAGCGCTATTGTTTGGATAACACAAGGTCGTCATTTCCGAACCTCTTTTGAAGATCAAGAATCATATCCGTCTACTATATTCAAGGTGACATTTATTTAGACGCAATAAATTATTAAATTATATCGTGAAACATGCACTTATATGGAGAATACTAAGACTTGTCACGACTAAGGACCTCGCATTCCTTAACATTCATGATATAATAAACCATATAAAAAAACGACTAGAAAAGAAATTTAACATTTTTGAAAGGAACCTTCAATAAATCTATCCCAGGGTTACGTTGTGAATGCCTTCAAGCCACGACATGAAAATTCGTAATTTTTTTACTTGAATTTTACAGGAAATTTATGTGAAAAATACAAATGACACAAAAAATTCATTTTTATAACACTTTTCAAAAAATTAAGTTTCACTTAAAATAAACTGAGAAGTCAGCACAAAGTAGAGTATATAATACAAAAAAAAAATAACTTCTCTCTCTCTCTCTTTCGTTCTCTCTAATCTGGTTAAAAAAATTCTCAATATTTGAGAAACAATACAAATCTAAGCTTTAATGTTATTGCAACACTATTTGTCCAAAAATAATAAGAACAGTGATTAATTTTTGATAAAAGAAAAATTTATAATTTCCGTTTAATCAACCATTTCGTCATCAAATGGTACTAGAAACATAGAATTATAGTAATGGCTGTGTTGAAACTAACTTGTAATATACAGATTCACCTCCATCATTTGTATACCGTTTGCAGATACAAATGAATGCATTCAACAGAATACCAAACGATATGGATGAAGCATGGAATAACTGATCATGATCAATGGAGAGAGATGCCATCGAAGCATTTTTTTAGATATTTTCTCAGGCACTCTATAGAAAGTGTATATATAGATTGCAATATGGTTAATGTGTTAAAATAGAAAATTAGAAATCCAATTAGCAATAGTATCCTGACAAAAACCGCCTCTTGTAGCCGTATGACCCGAATCCTTGGGCTTTTGCTTCAGGGAAACGGAAGCGCTGATTGGTTATTGACGTCGCAAATATCGCTTTGACCACTCCAACATTTGAAAAATTTACTTCAGTTACAAGCGCGCGGCAAGAGATTATATAAAATACTGAATCTTTTATACTGAATCTAGTTTTTTATACATTGTTTTTACTCATTCAAGAATAGTTTTAAGCATTTTCCTTTTACTAATTAATTAGGAAAGAAATAACTTTAATGAATAACTTTTTTTAATTCAAAGAATCAAATTTATATATTTCGTAATGCAATGTTTATTGTAAAAAAGTATGTTCCATTCTTTAAATAATATTTGTCCTGAATGAAAACAAAATTCTTCTTCCCTTTTTTTTTCTTAATAAAATCAAGCATAACAAGTAATCTGCATTCCTGATATTTTCATAATGCTAATAGACAGAGTATAAATTAGCATATAATAAGTTTTACTGAATTATGAATATTATTTAAAAATGACATTTGCTACTTCAAATATACAAAATCATAATTGTTTCAGAGTCTTAGGTATTTTTAAAATGGTCAGTATAACATAAAGTTATAAATTTTAAGCCATAATATGCAGTACTTTTTACTTAATAATTTGAATTTTTATATTTACATTTTACTTAATTTTTATTATTTGATTAAGTTTTATTATTTTTATGGTTGTTTTTTAATTACTCTAAAAAGTAAATTCGACTTTTATAAACAATTATAGTTCTATACAACAAAACACTGTCAAATTCACGTAGTCTTTTCATCTTTGACAAAGCTAAGACTTATTTCGAATTTTTTATCAAAATATATTCAAGATACTAAATGCATTTTTTTTTTGTCATACTCTCTTGGAAATTATATATATAAGGTGCTTTAAAACATTAAAAAAAACTAAAACTTTTACGTTCAGAATCGCAAGAGACGTAATGCAAAAGCTGATTATATAAGGAAATATATAGTCGACACTATTAATAGACTTTTAAAATGGTACATCAAGTCTTAAAAATTCTGAAGTAATGAAATATCGAAAAATTTATGATTTATTTGTCGTTAGAGAAATAATAACCATCCAATTACGAAAATAAAACAAAATTATTTTAGTTTACATATCTTTAGGTATAATTGATATTTTTTATGGTCTTGTAGTGTTTATTGTAAAAGATATTAAATAATTTGTAGTGCTTTACTGCAAAATATATCCATTAGTGTTCTGATAAAATCTAGCAGTACAAGAATTTATCAAATTATTTGATAAACATAAATATACTTGACACAGCACAAATAATTATCACGTGTTCAGATGTAACGAATTGATTGACCAAAGTGCATGATAGAACTGGAATTCAGATTTTGACAATGGAACTGGTGAAAAATCTTGATATCATGGGCTACTTCGGGTAGTGAGAAATCTGCTTTGAGCTCAGTCAACCCACGCTCCAGTTCTAGCCAAAAGAAATCTTCCTTCCATTCAATAGGGCCTCAGGACGCATGAACTATTAATACACACATAAAAGATTTATTTTTCCAAGTCTTTGAAACTTTTATGTCACATGGGATACACAAAATTTTTAAATTGAATGTTGTGACCCATTTTGCCTTTCAAACTAACCAGAATTTAATTGATACATTTAACTGCGTTTAAAATATCAATAAAATTCTCATTTAGCTGTTATTAACGCTGTAATGTCTCATAGTCAGCACTTGAGATTTGAAGCGCCTCTGGTGGGGAGGGTTAGTAGGAAGACGGTTGGTGCCAGAAGCTGTCTGAAAAAGCTGCGTTTTTTTTTTTTTTTTTTTTTTTTTACTTTCTGCGCTACGCAGGCGTGAGAGAGTTGTTAGCGAACCCAGATATGACTCCTTTGTCATTTTGTTTCTTTGTTAATTAAATGTGTTTTCAAAATCTGGAGTCATTAGTTTGTTTCATAACAAACTATGTTCTGTTGGCAGCGGTTTTGGATGCTTTTATAATGCTTTGCATTAGCATCTACTGATGAAATTAATTATGTGC
Organism: Latrodectus hesperus; assembly: GCA_037975125.1. NCBI lineage: Eukaryota > Metazoa > Arthropoda > Arachnida > Araneae > Theridiidae > Latrodectus > Latrodectus hesperus. The sequence goes on along the minus strand of JAJQOW010000398.1, from coordinate 58,611 downwards.
ACTATATTGGTTTATGTGCCGAAATGTTGGAATACAGGTAGGCTATTTTGATCAATCTTTCTCTGGCTACCATTGAAAATAAATAGTTGGGTATGTTATATAAATTTATAGAATATTTAGTTCCAATCTTATTTACGTGGTTTTTCATGCTATATCAATTTATTTTGTTTATAAGTTTGTAAATGCTGTTCTCCATATTACAGAAGCTAATTTCTGTTTTTCGTGTATTTGAATTTACAGTGTATTATTTTTTATGAGCGAAGTATCTTATTATAAATTTATATTTCATAATTTTTATGTGGTTGATGTATTTCAATTCACGTAGGAATATGTTTAAATAACTATGTTGTTATAGATTAATGTGTAAAATCAAAAGTACAATAATATTCTTAATTTCTTGAATGTTTCACTGATCTATAAAGTAGATTTTATGAAAGGAATATACTTTAGAAAGATTTCAATTTCGTTATGTGAAGACGAAAGTATATTATTACAAATAGGTATGAATTTAAAGAAATATGAGATTTATTGATGTGTTTGATTGGTGTTTGCAATGTATCTAACTGATTTATTTGATATTTTAAAACATGTTTTTTTATTGATAAAAATTTGAAAAGATATATTCTTAATGTTTAAAATATGTTATTATCATTATTTGATGTCGTGTATGATTAACTAAGTTTCTTGATTTGAAATCGAAAGCTAATTTCTTTTTCAGATTAGTAAAAGTTTTTAATTTAAATGTTTTCTATTACATATAAGAATTGTAGTGTTCTATATTTTGAGTTAAATAAAGATTCAAAAGATGTATAACTTCATTTTCGAAGATTTAATAAAATAGCATCTATATAAGAATCTGATTTTATATAATTTATACATTTTTTAATTTAAGTTTTTGATTATTAATTCAATTTATCTGAGTATCAAACATAAGCTTGGTGATAAAAATTTTAAATCGATAGAGCAGATGATTTATTATTAAACTTGTTCTCCACTTTTCAAAATAATTGATTTTCCTGTTATACACTATTTGTTGTCTTACAATATAGTTTGTTTTCATTTAGGTTTTTTCAATGTTATTGATATGTTTTATATTAGTAGTGTGAGGTAAATTATTTCAATAGTTATTTAGGAAATTTTGCATATTGGTGGATGCAGTCTGTTCCCCCCCCCTCATTATTGTATCTCTTCTGAGATGAAGCGTTTAATAAATAAAATGGCCTTTTCATCACGGGGGAAAAAGGGGAATTTAGTAGAAGTAGCTGAAGAGTTAGGAGAAATGGTTCCAGATTCTTTTAAAATCCCAGATATTAAAAAATTCATTTAATCTAGTGAAAACTTTAACGAGGAAGAAGTAAAATGTATATTAGATAGGATAATCGATGAAAGAGTTAAAAAGGAAATAGAAGAAAAAGAGAGAAAGAATTAGGCGAGAAGAAAGAGAACATATTTTGGAAATAAAACGTCCGGAAATGTCTTCAGATACTGCAATTTCGAACACAGAAACAGTTACAAATAGGATTGAACAAGCTCAAAAAATTCAGTTAATGCAAATAACGCCAAAATTTGATGAAAAGAAAGGTGTGAAATGAGCTAATACTTAATAAATTTTAAGCGTAGAGCAGAAATGGCTCATATTCCGAAAAACGAAAGGGTAGTTTATCTTGTAAGTGCTTTCTTTACCTTCAGAAATATTTAACATGTTAGCTAGAGAACCTCCAGAAAAGGCTGATGATTGCGATTACGTGAAGGAATTAATTCTTGAACGATTAAAGTTAAATAGCGAAAAATTAAGACAATTGTTTCTTAAACACCAGAAAACGCCAGAAAAATCTTAGAGAAATTATGCACAAGAATTAAATAGTTACTTTACGGAATGGCTTACAGAATTAGAAATAACGACGTTTGAACAGCTTAAGGAACTAATGGTAACGCATCAATTGAAACGTCGTGTGCCAATTGAAATTAAGGAATATTTTTTTAGCTGATTGGCTCAAAATAAATTCTCCGTATGATCTGGCAGAGAAAATAGATGAATATGAAAATTTAAGAGATAGTTTTAAGACGAAAGATTTAACAAACTCACTCGAAATAATTCTGGTTTTCGTCAACAAAATGTAAATCATGCCTTTAAGCTTAATGAAGAAGTCCGAAGTAATAAATCTTTTGTTCCTAAGAGTTGAGAATAAAAATTCCATTCATTCACATGAAAGGGAATTTGAAAAAGGAAAACAACTCTGATGTTATGAGTGTGGTTCTTATAGTCATTTGCGGCCTTAGTGCGACAAAAAAAGAACTTTGAATCAGAAGCATCCAATGAAGTTGCGAAAAATATTAAGAAACACTGAAGCAACTCTTGATTTGATTTGTGGAAAATACGTGAAACCAGATATGTTCACTAAAGAAATGGTTTGGCTAAGAACACCTCTTGATGAAACTTTAGTATGATTACCTACTGCCGAGGTTGAAATAAATTGTGAATTAGTTCACATTTTGACAAAGACAGCAAATCTTCGAGATTCTTTGGACCAAGGAAGATATTTACAAGGTAACAAAACAGCCGCTTTATTCGAGGAAACTAAAAGGCATGAAGAGGTGAAAATACATATGATAAATGCTATAGAAACTCGAGCTCAAAAAGACGTAAGGAAAATAGCACGAATAAAGAGATTATTGATTCTGAAATAGAATCCTCAAGGTCTTGCCTCAAAATTAAACAAAATGAATATTTAGAGCAAAATGCAATTTTGCCACCATTAGAAACCGAAGTTGAAGGGATGAATTTGATAAAAACATCTCCAGAAGAAATTGCTCGAGAACAAAAAGTGTGCGAAGATTTGAAACCTCTTTTTCAGCAAGCTAAACGACTATCTTCAAAAGATAGCAAATATGTTACAATAAATCAAATGTTGTTTTATAATAAAATGGACAATGATGGAACTGTAAGAAGATTATTAGTTGTGCCCAAGAAGTTTCACAACCAGCTAAAAGGGATCTGCCATGAGATAACTGCAGCTCATTTAGGTATAACTAAAACAAAAGATATGCTGTGCAAAACTTTCTACTGGCCTAACTGCTTTAAACAAATAAAAAATTTTGTTAAATCTTGTGACAAATGTCAACGAGTAGGAAAGCCTAGAAATAAGAAAAAGGCTCATTTGAAACTAATTCCAGTAATTCTGGAAATATTTACGAGAATAAACGTTGATGCATGTGGTCCTTTACCTATAACTTCCTGTGGCAACCGGTATATTATAACAGCAATTTGCATGTCATCGAAGTATCCAGATGCCATCCCAGTACCAGATATACGTTCTACTACTGTGGTTGATGCTTTTCTTCAGATTTTTAGCCGCATGGGTTTTCCTAGGGAATTACAAAGTGACCAAGGAACATCTTTTATGAGTGTTTTAACATCAGAATTTTTAGAAAACTTTTGGAATTAAAGTAGTGCATATAGTTCTGTTCAGCATCCCCAAAAGCAATCCTGTAGAGAGATTGCATAGAACTTTAAAGAGAATACTGAAAGTCCTTTGTTTAGAAAATGGTACAAATTGGGTGAAGATTTTATCTCAGGCACTTTTTGCACGTAGAACTTGCATTCATGATAGCACTGGATATTCTCCTGCAGAATTAGTCCATGGTCGGAACTTAAGAAATCCCGTAACACTATTATATGAAAATCTAACTTGTAAAACCAATGAAGAAGATAGTGTGATTGCTTACACTTTTAATCTTTTAAACAGAATGAAAAAGATGCCAAGAATTAGCGGTGCAAAATATGACAGATGCTAAAGAAAAACAGAAATTTCGGTATGACCGTAAGTAAAAGAAAATGCAGGGAAAATGTCTTGTGCTAGTTGTTGCACCTTTTAGATCAAACAATTTTCTGTTCCTTGGATAGGCTTAGGAAAAGTAGTAAAACGATTATCGGAAACAAATTACGTAATACTATTTCCCGATAAGGAAAAATTACATGTATGTAAATATGTTAAAACCCTATTTTCAGCGTCCAGAAGGTGTTAATTTAATTTTTTTTCCTTTGATTCTAATGATGACGATATTGATTCTGAGAATGAAGATATCCCAAGTTTTGAAATTAATTCATCATCTACCCATTTAGAGACGTTTTCTGAAAGCTGTTTTAATGAAAAGTTAGAGGATGATCAGAAGCAACTGAGTAGACTTTTGATTCGATTTATTGATATTTTTCAAATGAACCAGATTGTACAGAACTGGCTGAACTAGACATCGAGTTAGAATCTGACAAACCTATTATAGCTAAACCATATCGAATGTCCCCACGACAGACAGAAATTCTGAAATCGGAAGTAGACAAGATGTGTTGAAATTGAATGTGGTGGAACCAGGTGAATCCGATAACACATCACCTTTAATATTAGTTGAAGCACCCGGAAAAGAACCTCGTCCGTGCATTGATTATCGCAGGTTAAATAAGGTAACCAGAACACAATATTATCCATTGCCAAATATTGAAGAGCGCGTTGAATCCGTTTCGAAAGCGAAGTTCATATCTTTATTGGACTTAACACGAGGCTATTGGCAGATACCTTTGAGTCCAAAGGCTCAAAGATATGCTGCTTTTACGACGACATTTGGTGTTTATAAACCTTTGAGAATGGCATTTGGTTTGAAGAATGCCTCTTACTATTTCAGTAAGTTAATGTCTGAGTTATTAAAAATTTGCGAACATTTTGTTGTACCTTATTTAGTTGACTTAGCTGGCTATTCACTAACTTGGTCTGATCACATCCAACATCTCAAATGTGTTTTGGAGAAGATTCGATTTGCGAAATTGACTGCAAAACCCCTAAAGTGCAAATTCACTCAACTTCGTGTTAAATATTTGGGACACTTTGTAGGACAAGGTCAAAGAACACTGGCGATATTAAAGTTAAAGCCATCACCGATTTCAAACGTCCCTCACGCAAAACCGAAGTACGTGCTTTCCTAGGTCTTGTTGGATACTACCGCAAATATATACCAGAATTTTCGGTAGTTGCTGCGCCTTTAACTGACTTGCTGAAAGGGAAGTCCAAGAGGGGAACTGTAATATGGAATAATAACTATGAAAAAGCATTCATAGAATTAAAGAACACTTTAATAAAGAAGCCTTTACTGTCCAGACTTTCAAAAACAATTTATTATTCTATGTGCTGCCTCAAACTTAGGAATAGGTGTAGTTTTATCTCAGAGAGATCAAAATGAAAATGAGTACCCTATTCTATTTCAGAGTAAAAAATTTTCAAAGTCTGAGAAAAATTATAGCACTATAGAGAGAAGGAATGTGCAGCAATAATTTTTGCTGCTACTAATAAAATATTATTTAGATGGTCAGTATAAATTTACTATCGAAACTGATCACAATCCTTTAGTTGGTTAAAACATCATACAGGATGTAATCCCAGACTTAAAAGTCTGGGATTACATCCTGTATGGAAAGGTGGGCTTTGGTACCTCAAAGCCTAAATTTTAATACAGTTCACAGAACGGGCAAATTACATCAGAATGCCGATAGTTTCTGTAGAATGCTGAATAACAAAACATAATTCTTTTCTTTTTTCTCAGATATTAAAATTTTTTTTTCAATAAAAATTTCAATTGTTGTTTCATGCGTACATAATTTCTTGAAAAAATTATAATTTTTTATAATAATAATGTGTCTATTTGTAAATTTAGCTAGTGTTGCAAATTTTGTTGTGTTACATAAGTATTTTGTGCTATTTTGATATATACTTTTATTTTATATTTAATATAATATAATTCCATATAATTTTGCGTATCAGCCAGAGTCCGATTGATCAGGACTATCTGTAATACTAAATTTTGCTCTTTGTTGTTTGTGTGTGTGTTTTTTCTTTTTATTTGCAGGTTGATTTTCGTAGAATGAAAAAAAAAGAAAGAAAAAAACTCCGGGGAAGAAAGGAATAATTTAGTCTGTAATGTCTCATAGTCAGCACTTGAGATTTGAAGAGCCTCTGATGAGGAGTGTGAGTAGGGAGACGGTTGGTTCCAGAAGCAGTCTGAAGAAGCTGCGTTTTTTTTTATTTTTATTTTATTGATACTTACCTTTCTGCGCTACGCCGGCGTGAGAGAGTTGTTAGCGAACCCAGATATGACTCCTTAGTAATTTTGTTTCTTTGTTAATTAAATGTGTTTGTTTTAAAATTTTGGAGTCATTAGTTTGTTTCATAACAACGCCAAAAATCAAACGTTAGAATATTAAGATGCAGACAAATAACTTCTAACAATTACGCCAACACAATGAGTGATTTTCAACAGCAAACTCAAATTTTAAATGTTTTATGTCTTGCGCACATTCTTTTTACACACTTATGGAACACAATCCGGTTATACAACCAAATGGCTCGTGTGTGATAGTCAAGTGACATATTCCAGTAGTGTTCTTTGTATTTGAATTAACATCCTCCTTTCCAAATTTCGGTGCCATTGGGCCTTCCTATTTTTAACATGATCAAGAAGTCTAATGACGATGCTTCTTCTAGAGATCTGCCTTACATCGAACCTGCTTCCCTACACATATTAGAGCCATATTACAATACTCGCAGTACCTTTTCGACTATCACGGTTTCTTTTTTAAACTGTAATGAAACTATAATAAAAATATAATGAAATTATTTACATTATTTCATAAATTACTAGCGCTCCTAAAAGCTTCAATCCTTTCTCTCTTTGGTTTCATCAAATATCATAGACGCAAAGCATTTCCAAACTCAAAAGAATCTTCAATGAAAGGAACAGCTAACTTGTTCAAATCAAGCTCAGCTAATCGAAGAATATTTCCGAAGGAAGAACAATGTCAGAATAATTTCAAGAGCTTTACTTTTTGGCTTCTAAAATAAAACAGTATTTCATCTTCCAAAGCAAGAAAACAATTACAGGTGTACCTTCTATTATGAGAGTCTTAGAAAGAAGACTTATATCATTAATTATTAAAATGAACTAAGCTAGGATCAGAGCTGGCGACAATCCAATATATTTATTTTTCCCTATATTTTTGGATGAAGTAGAACGCCTTTACCTGATATCTCAGGAAAGTCGCTCAGAGAGAACAAATAAAAAGCATCATAAACCTAAACGACGATTAAGTTTCGGACTATAATGCCAAAGATATCATTTTCCACTACAAACCTTAACACCCAATAAGAGATTAGTTAATGTAATTTTTTAGCTTGCATTATCGGTTCTACAGAAGATTATTATAGCCTATAATCATCTACAGTCTACAGTAAAGATTAATAATCTAGTGTAGTATAACTAAATACACTATGGTTCACTTAAATCGAGTATTGAACCTGTTAATTAGAAACGAGCCTGCTAATGCTGCTTACATAACTTCATCGACCGAGTTCCAGAATGATCAATCCTTATCTATATCTGTTACATTTGCCATTAAAAAATGCATAGAAATAAGATCTATATATCTGAATTATATTGACTGAAGTAACTTAGCGTTTCTTAAAGTGAAAAATGTTAAGTTTTGTAATTTCTTATCATGAATCGTGATGAAAAATTAAGGGCCCTTACATTTTTTATTAAGAAACAGTACCGAAATTGCAATAAACAAGTTTTTTTTTTTTTTTAAGTATGAAAACTCATCAAGCAAAAACCACTTTAGTAGCACTTCAGAATGCAAAATTTCTCAATTTGATATTGTTATAAAAGTTTTTCTCATTATAGTGAATATCAGTACAATTGGCGAAGCATTTTTCTTTAATAATAACTAGAATGGCACTTTTATACAATGAACTAATGCGATATTAAAAAAGACGAACCAAGGTTAAAACACTTGACAAAAAGGAAAGCAAATATTACGTCGCATTCAGTTTGCTCAGTGAATTATAACTCTTCTTGGTTGCTAAGTACCGCCGTATGATGTTTTAAAGATAGCTGCACAAAAAATGAGAAAATTCAAGACAGAGTACTCCACTTGGACGGAATAAGCGGGGGAGTGGAGAGAATATTGAATAATAAGTCGTGAAGCTCATAAATCGCTTAATTAAGACCTTGGCAACGCATTTCCGCAATTTTACTCAGAATAAGATTATTTTGAGAATTAAAAAATTGTAAAAAAAGAGAAAGAAAAGAAACAAAGAAAGAAAGAAAGACTATTTATTTTTATTTCATTTTAAATCATATCAATCAAACAAATCTGAATTCGCTGAATAAAATTGCTTGAAATGTTTCTAGATATTCTTTCAAAGCGATGTCAAGTTTGACAAAACTTCAATTAGCACATTCAATTGGTCCTGTCACTTGATGCACATGCAACAAAACCTCTACAGTATATGCGCATTAATCACATCATCTTCTCCAATAGCGCTTGTCATCGCCTGCATCAAAGCTATTATTAAAGAGAAAGCAGCATAAAAGAGGTTAAAAGCTATAGCGATTTCTAGCAGATTTACTGTTTAAATATTTCATGAAAGGGCTAACTTTATTTCGAAGCAAGTAATCGTCACCTTTCACCAAGTAGGACAGTTAGTAATCTACAGAGAATGTTTTGAATAATGAAAAGCCTAGCTTTAGAAAAGAGATAATTGAAAGAACTCTAAACTTGAACGTGTCAAACTGGCAAAACATCAAGAAATCCCAGGTTTGTATTTCTAACGAGATATCTTTCCCTCCATTGAAGGGGGGAAATGGCACTTATTTAAATCTTCTAATCATTTACCTGTTAAAATGTACGAATAATCGATTTGAAAGACAAGACTTGGCAAGAATACAGATTTCTCTTTTCTTCATTACATGCCCCTGCCGTTTCTTCGTTTTTCCGAGGATCCCAGAGGACAATCATTATTAGAACAAAAGAAATATTAAATTAGTATCAATATCGGAAACGGTATAATTTCCTCGAAAATAGGAATAACGTACATCTAAAAGATTTAAAATTATTACATCTGAATTTTTAAATAAGTTTAAAAATATTTTTAAAATAAAAATTTTACACTTTAATTATATTCAAAAAGAAACTTTTCGTTTACACACTCCAATCAACGAATCAACGCCTTGCTCGAATCCTGATAAGGATACAAACCTTTATATCATGCTACATTTTCCTTCCATTCAAAATGTATGAGTTTTTAATGAAAATTTCTATAAGAATAGCTTAAGTCGAACACAAGCACACAAATAAATATTCATCATAAATTATAAAACATTTTTAAAAGTAACATATTACACAAGTATCTCTTTAAAAATGAGAATAGCATTTTGTTTGCATGTGAATCCGTTAAAATTTGTCATGTACAGGTTCCATTAAACAACATATTTTAGAAGAATTTACGAAATCAGTTAGCCAGGAATTAGTAGATGAATAGAATCAGTAAATGGCGATATTCATATAAATTTTTTAATTAACTTATATATATATATATATATATATATATATATATATATATATATATATATATATATATATATATATATATATATATATATATATAAAATTTTGTCTTATAAAATAATTACTTGTACATATTACAATTTTGTAAATTTTATTTAAATGACTTTAGTAAAATTAAATATAATTTCTGAAAATAGCATTGTTTTTCATTTAGATTTTTATTTGGTTGTTATTTTTTATTGTATTTTGTATTTTTTTGGCGTGGGAGAGAGAAATAACCAAATTCCAAATATTACGATCATTTAACTAGCACTGATTCTTTCTACGTATCAGCTTATAAGTACCATTACCTTTAGCAGAAAAGTATACAATAACATTACGTGAATAGACTCCAATTCCGTCGTGAATAAGCCTCATGTTCATGTTGAAAGGATTTTTTCCTATGAGCTCACAATACTCTTCAATACGGGTGAGAAAAGACTAGTGAAAGCGTCTCTGGAGTGAAAGAAATGAAATCGGTGCTAAAGTGAAATTTCATATCCAAATAACCGATGCTATGGAATGAGATTCCATGTGATGTACTTGTTCCTTTAACTACCGCTTTGTTAGCGTGACCTACAGTATAGTAATGTGATCCTGCAAACAACATCGGATGTTTTAATCAAACAATCCAGCAATACATTCCAACAAGAATATTTTGTCCTCACAATTCTAGGTACTCAATGGTTCGCTTTTGTTATGGTCAGCAGAATCACTATGGCTTGTCCAAGACCGGAATGATTTTCTTTCATAATTCCATAGTTGATACAAAATCTGTAAAACTAACATGTCAGAGTGAAATTTGCAAGATGCGAAGTAAGGAAATAACTTATTTTATACTTGGTAGAGTAAGTACTATTTGAAGTTTTGCTTACAAATTACTCTCAAAGAGCTTGTTTTATTCGACATTATAATGATATATAACTGGAGGCCTAAGATCCTGCTGCGTGTCATGGTTTTTTCGTAAGCACTAAGATAAATATCTCTGATGCAAGTTTCATTTCTTTACATTCTTTTATTATTATAATTACCTATTTCTCTTACAAATTAACATTTCAATCTGGCAATCCGTAAGCAATTACTATTTTTTCCACAAGTAACAAATGTTTTCCAATACTAACAAAGCAAAATCTGATAAGAAATTCTTTAATGAACAATGAATGCGTATAAAAATTTTGAGAGAAACCAGAGACATATCCTTTTTCTTCTTCCAACTCATAAATAGACTCAAGTGAGTAGTTTAACATTAAGAGGTTTGATGTAATATCCTTGTAAAAAAGATAGTTTGATGAAAATTGCAATTTAATAAATAAATAAAATAATTTATTTTTGTTATTTATTTGTGTGTATTACGATTTTAATCTATGTTTTTTTCACAAAATTCAAGCTGTCATTGCAATTAATTTGTAGCAGCAATTTCATAAAAAAACTAATTACTTTTTAAAACAGCTCAATCATTTACAAAAAATACTGAAAAATAAAGTTAGTTAAACGGCAAAAAATATTAATGAGAATTACACAAATTTTTGTACTTTTTGGAAGTATTCTTATGCACATATTACTCTTTATTCTCTGAAAATACTTTTGTCCAAATAATTTATTCTTAAAATACGTGAATATACAAATCATGGAAGGAGAGAACATTTTTTATCTAAATTAAAAATAAAACAACACAGTGAATATGCTAACACTGAATCTCTATAGTTAATTCCACAGTTTATATAAGATAACCTTAGGTAAATCAAATGAATTGTCAAGTTTGACAATAAATGACCATTCCATAAATAATTGAATTGATATTTAATAAATAATGAAAGGAAACTATAAGTAGAATATATTTAACAATTCTTTAAATTGAACAGTATAAAATAGTACTTAATTAGGAGTGCTTCACATAATCTATTTATTAATCATAAAAAAATAATACTTAGGTCTCATGCAAACTTAAATTTCTGAAAAGGAAATCAAATCTTGAATAAAGGGAAACACTAGTTCTGCCTGTCCGATTTTATTATAGGCAACGTTCTCCTTTCTTATTCTAGATTCAACTACATTAAAAGCAATAAAAAAGTCCAAAACTATTCGCAGTGAAGAGTGAAAAAAGGTGGAGTTTCATCCATTAACTTCTTTATTATAGCCGATTCGTAGCTAAACTGAAGCTCACGCGATGAATCACGCTTACAAAAAAAGAAAAATTCACCTAATGATATTCTATTTCCTAAGTGTTCTAGTAAGTCACAAAAAATGACGTAATACTTTTGGAAATAAACTTCAATTTTCTGAAAACGCATTATTCCAAAATAAATTTATACAGTTTGTCACCTTAAAAGTATAATTAATAAACACGTTAAAAAAGAATAGATACTAAATTGGATAATCTAATAACTTACTTAAGTCAGTAAAAAACAGTCTATCCGAAGAGAAAGCCTGAATATTATTAAGATGTATGCGAATCAAATGATTGCATTTATTTTATTAACATTCAAAAATTTTAATTGGTTTAATCCAAAATCACATATGCCAACACCATATAGAGAAATTAATGTTTTTCAGGATGTGTGTGCTCTACCTGCAACTACCCTACAGTGCTATTACAGCACTTTATCAAAGTTTTTTCCACACATCATCAATTATTATAGATAGAAACATGAAGAATACGTTAACAATGTAAACCTGGCAGGACTGCAAGATATTAGGTTGGAAACTTTTAATTATAAAAATGATTATTTTTAATTATGTGTAAAGTGTATTTTATATTTAAAAAGACTCTGCCGAGTTATTTAGCACTGATTGATATAAATTAAAGGGTAACAACAAATGGTACCTAAAAATCAGTTGGGGAAAATTTTATTTTCATTTTTTTTTCGTAGCTTTATTATACTGGCAGTGCATTTAACATTTATTTTTTATTCTCATGCATACTAGAAAAGAACGATTACGGCTCAGTTGAAAAAGTGGAGTGCCACAAGACAACAACAGCTCGAAACAACGAAATCTGACAACTTTTTCTTAGTAAAATCTACTTCATTCTTTATACCGTCAACATAGATGAAAAGTGGTATTGAATTCTTGAACGGCATATAAAAAGGAAAAAATTTAGACTTTTAAAATATTCATGTATCAGAATGATTAGTTAAATAGTTTGCAAAGACATTGAAAAGCAGAAAGAATTCTAATAAGATTAAAGTAAGAAAAATAGATTATACGAGCTGAAAAACTAATAAAATGTGTTCATGAGAAAATTAGAAAAAATCCCGCCAAATATACTACATATTTGGAATTTAAACTTTACAAAAATGCTGCAAGAAAAATCGTAGAAAATTATTAAAAATATGAACTTTTATTTTCAAAATATTTACACTATTATTTAAAGTGAATAAAATTATCAGAATAATGTCAAAAAGTTATTTTTCAAAAAAATTTTTACTTAGAAATTTTCATTTTTAAGCAAATTTTATTCCTAAATGATAAAAATGGATTAACTCAAAATAAGGAAAAAATATTTCTTTCACTTCAAAAAAGAGAGCGATCGAGCGAGGAAATATTTATGTAGTGGTTTTGAATTCATTCGGAATGGAATAATTTTCTATCAGTTAAAATGGATTAAATCTGAGAAAAACCATTATTTAGAAAAAATTTTTTAAACATCATTTGATTTGCGAAAGCCAAAATAATTTGAAAAACGATACATTCACTTTTAAAAAATTCAGAACTGAGCGAAAATAATTCAACAATGTTACGGACAAAATTGGCTATTTTAGTTTCTATTTAAGAATGGGTCAAATACATTCAAGATCTACACCACTGCAAAATAAATCAACAAGCTTAAAATTTATGTTTAGATTAAAATTTACTAAATCTGATGTGAAATAAAGTTTGGAGGATTACATTAGATACAACACTGAAGAAACTTTTCCAAAAAGTAATGATTTAAAAAAAAAAGCTCACGACGAAAAATAATTGTCAGGAAATTGAAATCAGTTTCAAGAAATGCATAATTTTTTAATTGAATTAAATCGCAAGTTTGTTAATGACAAGGAATTAGGTCACGGATTTGAAAGCAATATACTCGTTAAATCAATCTGACATGGGACACAAGTTTATTATTCATTTTTATCGATCTCGAAGGGATCCTTAAGTTAAATTTACTTAGCCTAGGATTGAATTAGTTCAGTAGTTTGGTAACGCAAAATTATTTCATTGTAGAAGAATTTTTCTATCATTACGCAAAATATTTGTTCCTAACAAATAATATGTTTAATACATACTATAAAATAAAATATAACTAAAAATGAAATATTAATAAAAATCAAATACAATAGGTAACTAAAAGTATTCATCCATGAAAATGTAACATATTCATTAAGTATTATAATTTTAAATTGCCCGTGAAAATAAATAGAAGTTCAAGACTTTCAAGTCTAATATGGAATATTTATTTCGCTGACATTTTGTGATTTAAATGGCATTTATCTCCCTTTTTCACGACATTGACTGACAAATGGGGAAATTGTGCAATCAGGATGATTGTTGTATGTTGATGAAACTAGGAAAAAGAAAAAAAGGGGGAATGGGTGTTCCCTTTGTACGATTTGAGAAGTAGTAAAGTATAAAGAACTCAGCTAGTTGCGTAAATAAAACATAAGCAAATAAAAGAAATCCATAAATTTCACGCGACATGTTACTCCAAATTCAAGTTCATGTTTTGCCAGCAACGCTAATGCAAATTTAATGGGGTAAAAGAGAATACTTTCAGTCACTGAATATACCCTCAAGGACAAGATCAGTTTAAGAATGTCTCCCAACACAGAAATCCAATATTTTACAATTACTTTTTATTTTTGCCGCAATATATACAAAAGAAAATAGAGTAAAAATATTCGAAATAAAATAGCAAAATTTATTTCTTAAAAATCTACTAACACGAGGTGTTAAATGGGTCACAACATAACCAAATTTATTTTAAGTTTTATGTTAAGTTTACATGCAGTTTCACACAATAACTGAAATTCGGACACATAGATCGCACAGATGCTACAAATGCTCTGTTCTGTAGAACTCTGAGTCTGCATCAGACAAGTAGTAAAGTCTATTTTTGTGCACACAAATATCATTTGAAGATTGAAATAAAAACTAGGTAAGATTTTATAATCAAGAAATGGCAATTAACACGAAAACGAAATAATTAAAATACATGTGTATATGATTATGATACACATTTTGTAAAAGAAAAAATATGTCGGAAATTTTGCACTACGATAAAATAGCGAGATGGCCTGAGTTGCCATTTTCTTTTCCAAGCAACATTAGTTAAAGAACAATGGCCCCTATAAAATTTTAAATATGCATAGGTCCTCTCAGCACGTGCGAAGCAAACAATGCTGACGACAATGAACGCCAGATAAATGCAAAGCCAAAGGTGTACTTCGCTTGACATGAATAAATCTCCGATTTTGTCCAGTATCGGACATAAACAACAAATTTAATGTGTTTCATTTTTTTTTTTTTTTTTTTGCAGTGCCTTTACTAACGAGGATTACGAAGGCTTTTAATAAAGAATATGCTTTTAGAAAAAAAGTGCTTCATAAATTATTATATATAAGCCGAACAGCAGATATGTTGTTTATAGTGCTGAATCTTTTAAAGAAAATCTAGTACGAAATCATTTCAAAAGTAATTAAACTGTTTACAACACAAACTCAGTTATGTAAAAAATTCTTATATAAGCCTTCTGGTTTTCAATAATTGTATTGGAAAGGTTTGCAATTACATGTAGGGTACCGTATTCAGAGTTTTCAGATGAAATGATAAATGTAATTTCTAAAACAAGAAAACTGTGAGTTTATCAATTTCTAACGTAAAAGGTGCTTTTAAGTTGGGAAAGAAATCAGTCAGGTAGATAAGAAAAAGCTTTTCCCTCGCATTTTACTAGCGAATGGAATACACGGGATGTTGAAGGACTAAACAATGAGTACCATAGCATCAAGGTCCGTTTAATACATTTTCTATACTATGTTTGTGTCTGTTCGCAGTCAAAATGGAATCACGCGGAACTCCAACATGTATGATTCCTAATTAGGAGTAAAGATCAAGCACAGATCAACATTTGCTTCATGGTTATAAGTAAAAATCAAAATTTACTCCATTTTTGATTGAACACGTCAAAATTATGGAGTTATAGCAAAGATGGACTTCCCTACTAATTTGATATCGATTTTAAATTTGATTCGAAATCTTTAATTCGAGTTCCACCAACAGATTATGGTAGAGTGAAATTGTTGCTTCTCAAGGTTATCTTATTGTTTCAATATAACAGTGTAATATATTCCAGATTTGTTCAAAATCAAAAGTGCGAAATCTTTCCTATCGCACACCAAAACACAAACCTCTTTTCCTTCAAAACTTCTGTAGAAATTCGATATAATAAGATTCCTTCACATGCTTCACTATTTTTTTATCATTAGTTCATAATTGTCTTGTTTGTTGACATTTCCCTCACGAAAATATACATTCCACCTACTTTGCAATGGTTTACTCTACTAAATTCACAAACTCAACGCAAAGCATTGTGATTTTTCTAGGAATTTTGTCACCTAGAATTTCAAAGTAGAAGTGCGATTTTTTAATCTTATACAATACCAATACTTAATGAGCTTACTTATTCGATTTCAAAAATAATCATTTTACATGTAGGCTGCTCGCAAGTTCCTTGTAATCTATATATAACGCCTAAAATCTATTAATCACACATCATTTCTTACATATACTTCAAAATAACTTTCGATTAACAACTTAGTTGCAGTTAAAAATATGATAGAAGAAAAAGAAAACCAGAATTATTTAACAAAAATGATAAATATTGCATTTCAATTTTGAATTGAAGTCTTGTTTTTGAGAGTGGTTTGATTTCCTTCTTTGAAACATTGCTACTGCAATTTACTATACTAGAAAATTCCTCATAAAAATCATAAACCATGGAAGCCACATTTGAATAGAGATTAGTCGATCAGCTGTTTACTTAAACCGTGATAAAATAAGAAATTAATCTTTCATAGTGAGATTTGAAATGTCTAATTTATAAATAACATTATTCCTCAAATTCAAGATAGGAACTTTAGCTAAGAAAACACTCAGCACCTGCTTGAAAAGAAGGGACAAACACACAAAAATGAGGTCTAAATTTTGTTCAATAACCAACCGCACAACGCGAGCACATCGAGGAATTTAAAATATAGAGGCCTCCAGCTATATGCTCTGCATTCCTAGGGATGCTCACAATTTAAAGAATAATTTTAAAAAATAAATACGCACTTTTGTTTAACATATGAATACAAACTTCATTGTGACTGTTATATATAATAATAAATTTTTTAATAATTATAAAATAGCTCGACAAATTTCATTCAAATAAACTCAACAATTTTTTAATATGAAAGGAATTCAATTTTTCTCCAATATATTTTGTCTCGTTTATGAGTTCATATGTAATATAAATTTTCTTTTCAAGATCTAGAATTTTGAATCAGTAAAATTTAAAGGGGCATGTTATAATTTTAAAATAATAGAATAATAGCTGAATATCGAAGAAAATATTTTAACAAACAGAAAATTCTTAAATAAATAAACATGAGTAAAAGCTAAGCAACATTTATATAAATATTTTTATACACAATAAAAAAAATTACAATTTAAAACGTTAAATTAATATACTATGAAGAAGGTAAACTAACAATAAAAAACTTTTGTAAGAGTTTTCTAATATCCATTTCAATTTGTCTTCCAAAGGATATTTTCATGAAAATAAATCGCACTCGTGTCACAAGGAAGAAAACTAAAAAATTCACAAGCAACCACCATCCTGACAGATGAGCATACAGACAGAAATCAATTGCGAAGAATGAAAGTATATCATTCACCTGCTGAAGTACACTGACTGGAATTAAATCAGAATGATTCTTAAAATATAAAAAATAAATAAATAAAAATTTAAAAAAAACCCGAACTCACAATTAGCTTACAGAAATCTTTAGTTATTTAGACATTCAGAGCGATATCTTTACAGCTGAAGCCTGTCGTAAAGCGTTTGAACATACGACATATATTACAATCAAGAAAAAAATTTCACAAATCTGTATTCCTAAGAAAGAAAACCAAGAGATACAGTGTTTCCAAGAGGGAATACCTGGAAACCTCCCAAGATCCTTCTCCTATAGCATGCATATAGACAGGTGACAAGTTACTGAAAAATGACCTCATCTTCTGTTATTTAAAAATTACTGATTTTAAATCCGGAATTTTCTGCTTCGAAAAGTATGGTCTTAACAAGAAGTCACTCATTGAATAATTTAATACCTATTGTTTGAATGTGTAATTTTTGAAAAAGTAGTTCAGCTCATTTTCATAAAAGTTAAACAACATATTACTTTACGACCTGTAAAATTTAACCAAAATTTTCCATAGAAATCAATAAATAAATTAGCAAATTAGGTACCTTCAATGCATGTGAGAAATCATATCAAGAGCCGTCTCTAAACAAACAAGCGTGCGCGCGCACACACACACACACATATATATATATATATATATATATATATATATATATATATATATATATATATATATATATATATATATATATATATAATTACAGATTACACAAAATGAAATATAATAGTCAATAAATTTACTATAAAATTTCCATCCCATAGAAAAATATTGTAAATTAAATGTGTGTTTTCTCGACTGTATTTAAAAAGAAAGGCCAATGTTTTGAAGCAACTATTCAATCCCCGAATCAAATGGCGTCGTAACCTGAAGTTTTCTTCGAGAGTTGAAAGTGTTCTGAGGTGATAAAATCACTTTACAAATAAGAACACCCTAGCCTGGGGCGCAGCTGCAGTTATTCCTCCTGGTATGAGCCACGTGATTTAACAACGCAATTCCCTTAAGATAAGCCTCGGCCATTTACAAATAATACACGCACCTCTTGTGCGCAAAGCAGGGTGGAGAGATTTGTATCGCTCTAACATTCGGCCATGCATCAGTAAGAAGAATAGGATAAGCTATAAGATAAATAGATCACGGAATACTAGGCCCTATTTATTACTATACAAAAATAGAAACAAAAAAAGAGTAAGAGTATAAATGCAAAAAAATATATACACTCACCTTCTTGAGGTGTTTGTTCAACCATTTCGTAAAAGTTTTCTTCTGTATGGCGTCTCGTTCGTCTGTAAATTTGAAAAGATTTTTCCACATGTTAGAATGGAGTGACAAGAGATACACTGAGAAGCAAGCGTTACACACACAGGAGACAACGTGCTCTAATGAGCGTTGGTGAACTAGTTATTTAAATTGGGTGATTTCAGTTGCAACAGAGGGACGACGGATTCATTAGTTAGACAGCATCCTATGCAGTGGATAAGCAGCACAAAACGTTTCACACAGCTTTCTCTTTCCTTTATTTTATTATTATTTTTTTAATAAGCTGCAAAAAAAATTTCCCGTCCCTTTTGTCAGGTTGTAGCACCAATAAACAAACAGTACAACAATGAGTCAACGGTATTTTTTGGAATGTTAATATTAAATGCGTTTATGCATATGCATGTTTGTAACCACACCTGTGGAGTAATGACAATGAATTCTTACCAATAATTCGAAAGTCATGAAGTAAACGAAGGTTTGAAATGAATTTTATCTTTTTATAAATCAAAACTTACAGAGAGTCTACGTAACTTCCGCAAGTCCCTATTTTTAATATCTATTTAGAGAGCTTCAATGGATAGGACTGCAGCAAAGCTCTGCCAGAAATAGACAAATGGGTTTCCGTTTATTACAGGTCAGTTATAAAAGTATACATTAGGAAAAGATTCATTTTATCAAACGTTTTCGAATCAAAACTTTTAATTGTATAAATGAATATCAAAAAATTATTTAAAAAATTATTGCAGTAAAACTTATTTTTTACATTAACTGGCCTGATGCAAAATTTATATATCTATGTATCAATAATTTATATTTATAGGAATCCGAGAACATTCACAGAATTAAATTTCCGGTCCAAAGCAGATCAACTGATTGTGTGTAATTCACAAAATTTGAAAAAAAGGAATAAATCTCTCTCTCATGACAAATATTAACATAAATATACTAATTAAAGTATAATAAAATTATTCGCTACTTAGAATATCACAGATCTATTTTTTTTTTTTTTGGAAAATCATTTAAATTTTTCTATTTTTTGTTACTTATTTATTTTTATTAATAATACTACTTTAACTTTCTTCCAACAACAGAACTGAAATGTTGTTTTAAAGGTGTGAATGTATTGTA
This sequence comes from Latrodectus hesperus, assembly GCA_037975125.1. NCBI lineage: Eukaryota > Metazoa > Arthropoda > Arachnida > Araneae > Theridiidae > Latrodectus > Latrodectus hesperus. Next base: position 38,852 of record JAJQOW010000398.1, on the reverse strand, counting down.
AAACATTTATTGATACCAATTTATATTATATATATATATATATATATATATATATATATATATATATATATATATATATATATATATATATATATATATATATATACATATATACATACATACAGACAGACAGACAGACAGATAGATATAGATAGATAGATGTATATATATATAGACAGAGAGATACGTCCTTAAAATAATAATGAACTAACGATCTAAGAAATGTAGTAATTTAAACTTTGTTTTAACATATTTCAAGAATATAATAAAAAAGGTTTTATAAACAACTTCATCACTGTAATAATACTTGCGAAAGAAAGAAATCATGCAAACGAAACAACAAAACTTGCATTCTTAATTTAATCCTTAATTAAATTTTGCCATATTTTATCAGCAATAAATCAGAAAATTTAGCGCATAGAATTGATGTAAATGAAGTAAAACAAATGAATTTCCAATTACAGTTATGTTAATTTATGCACTTTCATGTACAAGGGATACAAGATTTGTTTTTTCTTAATTTCAAACAAATTATTCCCAAACTCATATTCAACCATATAGTATAACCAATAGCATAGTGATTTTTTTTCGTTAAAAATATTTTTGAGCTTAATTTATAATGCATGTTCAGGTGCATCTAATTGATATAACCATGTTCTGTCATATTACTTGCTCAAAAACCAAAATGTAATACATCTGATTTTGTTTATAATATATATATATATATATATATATATATATATATATATATATATATATATATATATATATATATATATATATACTCGTAATATTTTCACATTATTACAGAAAGATAATTAATAATTTAATATTTTAACCAAATTCACCGTGAAAAATAGAAAAAAATTTTTTACTTTGTAAGAGAATTTGAGAATTAAAACAAATCTAATCTAAAATGTTTTGTTAATTTTTCTAGTGTATATAAAAACGCACAATAGATAAGCAAAATATCGCGTTTTTATCACAAGAATATACTGTGCTATAAACTGCCTATTTTAATACCTTACGCGAGTGACAATTTTCCAACATCTATTCAAAACCCATTTCCCAATTATCCCCGTTTTGTTACTTAAATGTGCCTATAGTTACATTCTTTAATAGAATAAAAGCATATTCACATTATTCTTAATGACAAAAAAATAAAACAGTATGTTTTACAATATTTAATACGTATTTAGAATGTTGCGCAAAAAATATATGAATAATATTAACTTTCAAAGAAATATAAAGAAATAAAAAATAGTTGTCTTTTGAAAAAAAACTGAAAAAAATTCATTTTATTTATACATAGTTTAAAATATCAAGAAATTGCGTCGCACATATTTAAAAATATCAGAAAAAAATATTTTTTAATGTTATAGAATAAATATCACACAGTATTAACTCTACTTTTCAAAGAAACTTCCTCTTTACAAATATTTCAAAGTTATTAATTATTGAATTGAGTTAATCGTTTTATAATTACGTAAGTTAGTATTTAAATTGCTAATGGAGCACAGTAGATATTTTTTAATATAAAATTAATCTAAATGTTACACCATAAATTTAATGTATTTGCTGTAATATATTAAAAGAATATTCAAGCACAGTATTTTCTTTGCTGCATTCTCTTACAATGATAAATGAAAAACTATCCTATAAAATTTAAAGAACTTTTGAATTTTACTTTTATTTAAAAACTGTATTTCCTCACAAATTCATGAATTTAAACTTTATATGTATATATATTAATTTAAATTAATCAGTAATTATTTACATCTAAAAATAACATTTTAAATTTATAAAATCCCTAACATTTGTGTTTCAAGAAGTATTCTATGTCTTTTTGTATCGTTTTTATTTAGAGAACCACCTCCTATACTCTCAGCTGGATAGAAATTGCAGGTACAGTTTTCTCTTTCACTCAAAAAATCTTCTAGATTTTTAAACTTTGGTTACATACTTGACTTAAACTAGACTACACGACCTTTTTGCTTCTTGGGAACATCCGGTTTGAATACGAATGTCTATATCTGGTTAAATATTCTCGTCAACTTGAAATGTAAACTTACAATGAATTGTCCATTTCAAGCTACTTCGAACAGAATTACTTCAAATTATACAGAAGGAAAATATATTAATATATAATTTATAATTTTTATTATATAATAGAAAACACCAAGTATGACAGTATTACGAAAAAAAAGTTCTAGGAGGAATGAAGTTGTTGAATAGGTAGCGAACAATAAATGATTTTTAAAAAATTTCGCATTTGAAAGAATATTTTCTTCGAATTCTGACAGATCAAATTTAGCCCTAAAATTGCAAATACAATCTGAAAAGCTTATATGCGTTATTATCCTCTTAATCGACTCATAAGTTTAAGTAATTCGTATCCAAATGCTTTTTTTTAATTTACAACATCAGAAGTCATGTACATATTTTCGATTTAAAATGAAAAATATGATTAAAGGCAATGATTAATTACTCTGAAAAAAAATTAAGAACACAAATACAGCTAAGAATTGGCTATGCGCCAAGATTTGCACTTTCTACAGAAGATACGAGAAGAGACTTCTGCGGAATAAAACTGAATAACTAAAATACCGTTAAAAGAGACAGACATTTGGCACCAGGTATAAGCAACTATCTTTGAGAAATCTACATATTTAGAGAAAAAAAACTATGTTTATTACTACAAATAATACCAAATGATTTTACCATAAGCTTTTGCAATAAAAGCAAAAATCGTTGTTCAAAGTAGAAATATCATTCATAGCATAATTTTTTCTTTTTTAGACAAAATTAATATAAATAGCAGATTGAGAGCGATGTTTGTATGAAATAATTCTTACGCTCAATGGTAATACAATACAATTAGTACTATTAATAAATTTTAATAAACTTTTGTGCTTCAATAAGGACACTTTATACAATAATATTAAACTAAAACATATGAATTAAATTTATTAAATTAAATCTATAGTAGTTATAATAAAATACATAATATATTATATAATATTAAAGCTTATGAATTATTATAGAAAACAAAAGCAAGCCAACAGAAGAGTAAACAGGAATAATTCAAAAAATTATCTATATGTTGGCATTCCTTCAAATTAGTAAGTAATATTTGAAATTTCATATGGATAATTGGAAACTGCATGAACATGTCTCAGTCATTGCACACAGACAGGGTTCTCATATTTTCAAAGACAATATTTTGTCAGATCATTTTAGGGAAAACTGCTCTCCTTTACCATAAAAGTGCTAAGCCAAAGACGGATTTTACAATTCCATGTGCAGCACACACATTCGTCAGGGATATGCTGAAACTAGTTAAAATAATGCATGTATATCCCAATAACATGGGCAGTGGTCTAAGATCCATGAAAATCTTATTGCAGTGGCTGAATAATCGAACAGCATATAAAAAAATTTTTAATAAGGGTGCGCAAATGATTTGAAACACATAAACTGTAGATGCTCATTTTTACGACGTCGTAGGGAACATAAAAAATTATGCAACTTAGCAAAATAGTTTACAAAATTAAAAGTTCGTAGAATATGAAAAAATATAAAAAAAATTTTAAGTTGTTTTATTCTGAAGTACTCTCTTTATATAAAGTACTGATTGAAAAAGTTATTTTTTAAACATTATATAAGAAACACGTGCAAAATAAAATACATACTTCAAAACGATTCTTACTTTTATTTATTTATTAAAGTATCCACAAAATAATAAAACTATATTTTTAAAAACATATTGTTTCATTTTTTTTCTTTGCTCTAAAATAATATTTTGATATTGTTTTCCTCAAAAAAAAGTACTTCAGCCCATGAGCCATTCAAGTACATCTTTAGAAAACGATGGTTCCACTACCTCACTTACTTCTTGTTCGATATCTGAAAGTTTTTTTTTTTTTTTCATTCTCCGTTATTTCCTAATAATTTCCCAATTTGATACCTGTCAGATAAATTATATTTGATTCCCCCCTTAAAAAATCTCTGAATGAAATTTTGTTTCTATAATATTAGAAGTGATTTACTTTGTCGCAGTCCACGCGCGCGCGCGTATGAGAAATTCATCTTCACTCAAATTGTCAGGTAAATTTTCTTAGTTTTGCTCTGTTACGTTGCTATCTTTAATAAAGTCGATGTGTTCTAGATATCGTCTTCTCTTTAATATTAATCCAAGCACAGAATCATAAGTGCACTGAACATAGAAAGACAACTTTATAAGGTTACTCCAACTCAATGGATTTGATCATCCATTTTACAAGCATGCTTCGATCTAGAAGTGGTTGATTATGCTTCGGTCGATTGAGGGGTAAAATGAAAATAAATAATGTAGGAGAGAAATTTCACTAAACTACTTCCCAAAATTATGATTTCAACATAAGTATTGCAATTATCCATGATTAGAAAAATTTACCAATTCTCCGATAAAAAAAAATAAAAAAACGAGGATCCCACATTCTCGGCCATAAAATAAAATCAAAATAAAACAGGTAATAAAAAATACCAAAATCAAAAATCTATAAAAATAAGTTCGTAAAACAGAATTTTCAAAATTTAAGTTCGTTGATTAAGTTAAATTTAAGTTCGTTAATGGGAATCAAAATTACCATGGTCTTTAAGATCTTAATACCCTCACAAAATCCTATTCTGTAACCTCAAAGTGGTGTGAGGGTGTACATAGGTAGCACACTCAGGTGATGTACGTCTGGAATTTAAACTTGGTTTAGGTTCCTGGTAGGGTTGCCCACGGCGAGAAGGCTGTGTTAACACGCCTGTCTAATACAGAAAGGTAATGCAATCCAAGGTGTTAGGCTCCGTGCTGATGGATGAATGGCACCAGGGTTATGGTGTCGCTAACGGGCCCCTCGAAGAACCAGGCAAATCCTCGTTGTATGTTTGCTTTCCTCCTGTACAGGGAGGCTATGCAGGTGGTGACCTTATTTACTTCCAGTTCCCAGGTCAATCAATGAATGACAAAGATAAAAAAAATGCAAATGATAAAAAAAGGATTGGATGCACCTCCTGATGTTAACCAATCAGTCGCATAAACGATTCCAAAACAGGATTTCGGCACAAAGGAGAGCACAAAGGAGAGCACTAGCGACTGAAGGAAGTGAAGATACCACAAGGCAACACACAGACACCACAGTTAGGAAACCAGAATTTCTCACAAAAACTCAAAGGCGCAATTTAAGGAGTCGTAATAAGGCAAGAGAGCAGGTGGAGACTGCACAGAAGGTGGGAAGTATCTGGGGCACTGATACTCTTTTGTGATAACCAAGAAACTGTGACATGGATTAAAAACAATACAAGTGTCTATCTGGTGGTGAGGGACTCAAAGTTCTGGATCCCTGTGATCTTCCTAAACCGGTAAAGATGGCCTTCAAAACGAAGAACACTCATACCAAGGATACCAAGGAACCGCGCTCTGCAAAAATCATTAGAGACACGTTCTATTAGATGGAGCTTCGACGTAGATATTGAAGCCTCAGAAGCCATTAAAAAGGCAAATTATGGTGCCTATACTGGTTTTATACCTGTTTAATGCAAGGAATCAAAGATTAAATCATCCTTATGTCTTCATATCTTCCCTTTGAAGATAAAGACACATTCAATGAGCAAATTGTTAGTCTTTTAGATTATAAATTTGATCAATTTGAGTAAGAAATTCATAGGATGTGATGCAAATGCTCACCACACTAGTAATGATACCACGTGTGTTTATTTGCATAAACACACGTGGCGAGGATCTTCTAGAATACATTTTGTATCATAATCTATTTATCCGTAATAAAGGTAATCAACCTACCTTTATTACTATAAATAGAAGCGAAGTCACTAACATTACTTTATGCAACAGAAAGTGATATGAATTTACGGATTAGAAAGTGTCTGATAAAATAAATTTATCTGACCACCAATAAATTAGCTTTTCTGTTTTAAGAGCAAACAGACTAGAGTTAGTAGGTAGGGATCCAAAAAATACCAACTGAGGTTCCTACAAAAAGATCTAGAGGCTCTGGTCAAGGAAGGTGACTTCGGTAAGTTATCTTCGGTAGCAGATTTGGAATTGGTCGTTGATCATATGAAACATGCCATTCTCCAAGCATACTATCAAAATTGTAATGTCAGTAATACTTTGTCGCCAAGGTAGTTCCTTGGAAGTCTAAAGAGTTAAGTTAATTACGAAGACAATATAGAAAGCTCTTTAATAGAGCTAAAAAGAGTAGTGAGTGGCAGAAATATAAACTGGCACTTACCATTTGTAATAAAGCTATCAGGTATTCTAAAAAGAATTCCTAACAAAATTACTGTACTGTGTGTCTGCTACTGCAAGACTCATTAAAATAATGTCTAAAGACAGGAACTTCTGTCTAAACACTCTTAAATTGCCGCGAATGGTAAGTTTTCAGAATATGAGAGGGAGACCATGGCTGAATTGTTCAGAGTTCACTTTCACGGTTCCAACGAAATAAATGGAACTCCTAACTTTACACTCTCTACATCAAATTGCGGTAGAAGTAAATGGGATGTTGTCAAATATATCATGACTTATGATCGAAAAAAATGGGTAATAATGTCCTTTAAACTTTTTTAATCACCGGGAATGGATGGAATTGTACCGGCTCTGCTTATTGAGGGAGTCCAGTGCCTTACTCCAATTCTCTGTAGAATGTTTAGGGCATAAAGAAGGCCTTTCTGTGAATCCTCAAAAAACTACTATGATTGCCTTCACAAAGAAAAAGTATCTTAATCTGAAAAAGATAACTTTTTTTGGTCAAAAATTAACTTGCTCCAAGGAAGTTGAATTCTTAGGAGTATTTTTTGACATGAACTTGATGGAACAAGCACTTTAACTTTTGTAATGAAAGAACAAAAGCTTTCTGGTCATGCAGAAATGCATTTGGAAGAGCTTTGAGCCTGAACCTCAAAGTTATTCATTGGATTTACACTATGATCAATTGTCCTATCATTACCAATGACTCAATGGTGGCCTAAAATCAAAAATGAAACTGATAAGGTAGAATTAACAAACATTCAAAGGATGCTCTGTGTAGCTATCTCTAGTTGTATTAAAACTACTCCCACACCTACACTGGAGCTTTTGCTTGGTATGTATCCTCTTTACATGCGTACTGAAACAGAAGCTATACTTAGCATGAAAAGGCTTAAAAATACAGCTCAGGGGAAGGACTACTCCAGATTTTTGTATTGGGGAAGCTTTAATGCTGACTTAACTAGTCGTTCTTTTGTAAGTATGCCTACTGATTGATTACACGATTGTTAAATATGCTTTTGATAAGCCTTATACAATCAAATTCCCCTTGCGAAAAGCCTGGAATAATGTTGCTTGTACTTACTGGTATATTTATGGCTCAAAAATGAATTCCACCACTGGGGCTGGTATTTATTGTCCAGCTCACGGTACGAAGTTATAATCCCTTTGGTTAAACATACCAACTATATTCCAAGCAGAAGTCATTGCCCTTCTCATATGCAGGAGAATATGTTTGGGCAGAAACTATTCTGGTAAAAAAATAATTATCTGTTCTGACACAGTCAAGCTGCATTATTAGCTTTACAGGAGTCTACTATAACTTCTGTTCTTGTCTGGTAACATTATCTCCCTCTGTGCAGATTGGCTAATAATAACTCCATTACTTAAATGTGGGTGACTGGGAACACTGGTGTTCCTGGCAATGAATTAGCTGATGAGTTTTCAAGGGCTGGATCAAAAACCAATTTTTTCGGTATTGAACCAGTGCTAGGTATTTCAAAAGAATTCATCAGAAAGAAAGTTTTTGATCTCTTCAGAAAACAACAGTTTATGAGCTGGCACAATGACAGTGATCAAAGACAAGCAAAGCTACTAAAGCACATGTCCTAGTAAAAAGCAAAAAGAATTATTAAAGTTCAATAGAAGCAGTCTAAGGAAAACAGTGGGACTTCTTACAGGACACTGCCACTTTAAAAGACATCTCACCATAATGGGATTATCAGATGATCCTATTTGTAGGAGTTGTCATTATATGGAAGAAACTTCAATACACAGCTTATGTGAATGTGAAACTTTTCCTGCACATAGATTCGAACACTTGGGCCAGCAGTCGATTGAACCTTGGATGCTGCAGGAAATTCCTGTAAAATGTCTGCTGAATTTTGCTTCAGCCACTGGTCTCTTCAAATAGGGCTTTCTGAGGATATAGTACAATAGACCTATGGTCGCAGAGCTAGATTCTTTTGTAACAATCCTATTTTAAATTAAAATCAAAGATCTTGATAAGGACTGGCCACAATTAGTAAAATCATGAATGTCTGTAAACTAGAGGTTCGTTAAAACTAGCGTCTTCTGCGCATATGTCGACGGCAAAAAGTTCAAACATTAATTAATAAAAAAAATTTTATTATAAAATTTTTCAACATTTATTATAAAAAATATACGACGTTGATCAGTTAAAAGTTAAAAAACATGGAATTAATATTTCACACTCATCACGCACAATACTAAATCGAATTATATAAAAAAAATTATGGTTGTATAAAAAATATTTGAATGTTTGTGAGTGAGACGTTATATTATATTTTTAAATGAGAAAAAAACATTTTAAGAATGCTGTCAGCAAAATTCTCGGAGTTGTGATTTTTATAGCTAAAGTTTTTATTGGCTTATATACTCCCAGATTATTTAAGATATAATTTATTGCAATTTTAAAGTAAGATTATTATAAAAGTATTTCATTAATTATTAGTAAAATTGTTATTATTTCGAACATTTTAAAACTAAAAATGAGCTATAACTCAAAAATATTCAATTTCAATAAAAGAAAGTATCATTTTCTTCAAAGGAGTAAATGTACCATCGAGTTACTTATTGTGAACTAAGAAATAATTTACTAGATTTGAAATTAAATATTTACACAGAAGCAGATACAGATTATAACACACAAAAATATAGCCTTTAAAAAAGTTTCATAAATTATTTAACAGTTTCTCAATTTTTTAATTTTTTAAAGAAATCTGTTAAGCGAGATAAAACATTGAAGTAAAAAACGCAAATAACATTTAAACTAAATGAATTGTTTTAGAATACACAGAGTTTAAAATATTAAGATTTTTGAACCTGGAATTCACTATAGTAAGAGAAAAGCAAATTTTAAATTAAATATTATACCAATTAGTCAACAAAACATGAGAGTAAGCTATGCCCATAATAATCAGAAAAGAACTATTTCTAGTTTCTAAGTTAAAATAACAAATGACTCATTCCTAAATATCCTTTCTTAAAGATAAAAATAATCGCCAATCAGAAACAATCCAGTCAAACATCTTAAAAATTAAATAAAATATTAATAAAAAATGTGTCGATGACAGTTGTGACAGTTTTTGACAACGATATAGAATGTGTTCGCCATATATTTATCAGCCTTACAAGAGGATGAGATAACGCTTAAAATGAAGCTGAGACACGCAGAAAAATTCGTTTATATGAAGCAGAAAGTATTTTAAAATAAATATTTGTGTCGAAGTTAGACTGTTGACTTGACAGATCTTAAGAACTGTGTGACCTTATAATTAAATATGAAAAACTTATAAATACAGTTAATTAACAACGAAATAGATGCAAGTTTCTAAATATGCACAAATTGATAACTATTAAATATTATTAAGTTTAGCCTAATAAGTAAAAAATGGAGAAACTACCATATGTATGGTTAGTTTTTAATTTAAGTTTTAAACCAAAATTTTCTTTCAAGTCTGGAAGAAACTTTTTCAAAAGACTGTCTTGCTCTGAAACTACTCATAAAAACATATAGAGGCGAGATTATAACTTATCACCTTGGAAATTGAGCTCCTCCGAATTAAAAAGAAATTTGACACTCAACAAATTACATTTAATTAAATTAATAATTTTATATCTAATTCTTTACATCTAAAATTAATTAAAGAAATATCCAAATCTGCTGTTGTTGTTACTAATGACACTTGGACAAGCTAAACTCGCTATGCCTTGGCTATGTAAATTTAAGTCAGTAGGGTGCGTTTTTCGTTTAATCAGAGCACCACGAAGGAGTAAGTACGACTTTTGCTCTTCAAATCCACCGATAGATGGCACCCCCAGAGGATCCACTCCCTCAATTTTGACATTGATCTAAAGGGGGAGGAGATTTTCTCTAAGCCTTTGCCCATGGTAACTGCTCAACGACCGACCACAGGACTTTCGATTCCACAGATTTAAGGAGCACGTATATCGCATGTACTCGGTGGTTCTTTGGCGGGAATCGAACCCCGCCCTTCCGGACAAAAGGCCGATGCCCAAACTACTACGCTACCACGGCCCTATATCCAAATCTTGATGTGTTTTAGATTTAAATGTTTGTATTACTATTTGCTGGCGATGAATTTAAAAGGTTCTGACGAATTGGCAAAATGAAGGATTTGATCGTCTTAAAGCAATAGCGTATCAAAAGTTAAATACGAAATAGATAACGATGATAATGGGTAAAACGATAATAACGATGTCTTAGTGACAAACATAGCTACAAATTTATCTACTTATTTTATTAATTGAACTGGGTATTAAGAAAAGAATATATCCTATGTGATGGCCGAGAAAATGAACGCGATCACCATTTTCTGGACAAGACATTTATTTATTTACAAACACACATGTAATAGCAAAAGCGAAACTTTCCGCTCCAACCAGAACTAGCGACCTCGCTCCGTCGATACTGCTACAAAATATGGCAACCTCTCTCGAAAGCGCTAAGCACTGTTGGTTGATTGCCAAACAGATCCTAGTTCTATTTTTCTTATGTCGCCTCAAATCTCTCATATAATTTATATCCTTCAATATTTTAGGAAAATAATCAACATTATATATTTTCCGTATGATTTAAATTGAGCTTTTACTTTATCTATTCAGAAGCAAAGTAGTATTTTTCTTCAAGAATTGATAAATTTGAATCTCTGGAGTTAATAGCTAATGTTAGTCAAGTACAATAAAAAATCAGCTTAACTAGTAAAATGCGCCGGAAAGATTGGGCTGACTAGTAAATTAAATAAACAAAAAAGAATGAATAAGTATAAAAATGCAATCAAACTATATACCCAGAAAATTTATCTAAAACCATCGAATGAACGAATATTGCAAATATTAGAAAAATTTCATCTTTAATTATTTGGATTTTTGCGACTTTTGCTTTTAATCCAGTTTTTAAAATTGCTAGTTAAAATGGTTACGCAATTTAATTCAAAATCTTAACAAAAATAGTTGTGTAATAAGTGACTTCCTAAGAATATAATTTAGTATTTTTGGGAGAGATTAAGTTAAATTTTGTCCCATTTTTAACTTTTTTCATACAATTTACAGAATGATCAAGTTTAACCAGGTTTAAGTTCCATTAAATTTCTTGAAAGCAATTTCTTAACTATTCCAATTACTTGAGTATTAGTAAATAATTTGACTAATATTGTTACATGTTTTAAATTTTTATTTTCTTTCTAAAACTGGAACATTTTTCAAAGAAATTTATTACATCTGATTACGAATACTTTTATCATATTTGTACAGTGGTTTTCAAAATAACAAGATTGATCAATTATATTTAAAATAATATTGATAAAAATTATTTTCAAAATTGTCCTTCAACTTAAAACACTAACATTATATTATCTTATTTTATATTCTTAAGTAAATAATTCGGAAGATTTCAGAAAATTTGACATGATTTCAGAACCTTTCTCTGAATACGATTTGTTTTCCAGAAATTTCCGATTCATCATACCACTACTGAAAATGGGGTAACTGTCTAAAATAGTGAATTCTATAACAATCGGAAGCAGAATATATAGAAAATGTTAATCATTCACCAGTCTTAAAATATATTAATTATTTCCATAAAAATAATATAATTTATAAAAATAATTAATTACAGAAGAAAAATATGTTTTTTTTCCCCACATGCAATGAATTAACACGAAATTATTAACATCAATTAAAAGTTCGGAAGGGGAAAATGAGTAAAATTTAACTTTTGAAATGTTAATATTAGACTTTCTTGCATATATAAACTTTTTTTATTTGCATGCAAATTTTACAGAATTTTAAGTATAATTTTAAAGAAACAAAACTTTAAATTTTAATACTCCTTCAGTCCCTAAAATATTCAGTTTTCGGTTGTTCGAGGCAACATACCGCTAATGATTATTTTCTAGGGTTCATATATTTTGGAATATTATTTAATTCTTTCGAATATACATTTCTCTTGACAGTGCATGCATGGGCGTCGATATGCGCTTCTATATATTTAGACACATCTTCGTTTATTAAACTTGACAGGAGTACAGGAAAACTTGGAAAGATAAAAATTGCAAAAATTTCAGATACGTTATAAATATACACGTTCTTATGCCCTTTTATAAAATTATTTGATCAACATAGCAAATGAAGACTGAATATAGGCAAAGAAAAATTGATGATTTTTAAATTAGTTTTTATTTACTTTTAAAGAATATCTTTAGAAAATTTTACTTAAAGTATTTGGCTGAAAGAAAAAAATTCTGGATAAACTTAGAATATGTGGAAAAGAATTTATTCAGACAAAAAGAATATTTGCCTTAAGAAAAAATTAAGGATATTTAGAATGTGAGAAAAACTTTACGTGCACTGTATTATTTGAGGAAATATATAAAAACGAGAATTATTCAAGATATCAAACTTCAACAAAATAAGGTTAAAAGCTTTAGTACTTTTTTAGCTAGTATAAAAGCTTTTAAAATAACCAGTGCTGAGATAATACTTTAATTGGGGTAGAATGGAGAGCGCATTCGACTATATGTTATACTTGACATAAAAGGTTGTGCTGTAGGGAATGACGATGTTTATTATAATTTGTGTTTCATTTATTAATCTTTAGTTTTAATTTTAGAGGTTTGAAAAAACACATTGTGCAATACATTCAGATCTAATGTAATAACTAGTTCAGATTATCTGAATAGTTTTTACAAGCTGTCTAAGAATGAAAAATGTGGAGTCTCTAATTATAGTAAATTATTATTATTATATAAAATATACCAAAAAATCAGATGGTAAAAAAGCAAGAGACTTCCCAAACAAATATATTCTATTATTTATTTTTATTTCTTTACTCAACGTTATCAAAGAAGAAAGTGTCATTAAAGAATTTGAATATAAAAAATTGTATCAATCATTTCGGAAAAGAGATTAACTACTTAAATTTTTATTTTCTATACCGGTTCATAAATATCCCCCTATTTACAAGTTTAGTTTTCTCTCATGCAGCCTCACTAACTACTATTAAAAAACTAAAAAATCTTGATTGGCATACACTCTATCAAGATTCTGAAGCATTTTAATAGTAGCCTAACATGTTAATATATGAACTCACCATTATCTAATTAAATATCGGCATTTTTATAAGCAATAAAAAATTATTTATATTTATCATGTAGGGCAATATACTTCTAGCTTCTTATAATAGTACGAGTCTAAATTATCGATAAGATGCATTCATTTAGTTGACTTCAATTTTTAAACAAAATTCATCTATTCTCTAACAAAATTCACCTATTATGATCTCCATCAAAGTAAAGAAACATTATAATCTCTAAAATGGCTAAATATTAATAAAAAATTTACTTTCCAAGTCCAGAATTATAATTATATATATTATAAAAATATATAGTAAATTTAAAAACCTTTTTTCAAAATCAAATCATGGCAACTAAAATGTACCGATGGAATAAGGCAAGGCATCCGTAAGTAAAATATTTGGCCATACAATTTAGGATGTTTTTGAATTAAATTAGCTTAAAAAATTAATTTTTACACATAATATACTGAAAATTACTAATAATAAAATTTAACATGAGAGTATTTTACATATTTTATGAAAGTCATTTGCAAATTGAATAGTCAAACTCTTGTGTGTATATATATATATATATATATAATACCTAAGCTAATAATAGTATTATTCAGGAAGATAAAAGATGGGGTTTTGCCAGGCGTACTTATCGAAGACCACAGCTGTAAATGATAAGCAACATTTTCATAAATCAAACACTATTAATTTCTTAGTGAGAGTGAGAGGCTGGGAAAGGGGTTTGCAGCGAAGAGTTTATGCATGCGTTCCATTTCGCACCTGGAGAAACAGAAATTTCGACACCTTCCAGAACAGCGTATGTTGTTATTCTCGCTTTCCATTTTCGTGTTTTATTGCGGAGCTAAAAATGGACCCATTCGTTAACTTCTGGGAACGGAGGCTATACCTTCGCTTTTTCTTGTTGTAGGAATTCCTTTTCAATCACTAAAGCGTCGGTGTGTTCCATTAAAATGAAGGTGAAAAGGATAGTGAACTTAGCAAAAGATTTGTTTACTCTGTAGAGGAAACTTATTTACACATTTTCAATATTTTACTGTGCACTTCGAAAATGGTAATTCATATCCCTTTTTCAGGGACCTTTATATTCTATTCTTAATTGTATTAGTACAAATGTATTCCTTTCTAATATTTTTTACGTTCATAAAGTAATAAATTTCTACATATTCAATAAATTTCAGTAAAAAGTTTTAAATAATTAAGAAAATGTTGCTGTACCTTTTTAACACAGTTTACCATTTTGTGCCATATCATTAAAATGAGAAATAATGAACATATTAACTGGGAAACATGTTAATGTATCCACTGGTAATTTTCGCAACAAAATTCCAATTAATGCATCAACTGGCTGAATGTATCAACTGGGAAACCTTTATTATAAAAAAATCAAAGCTCACCAAGAAAAAATTTTCGAAATTACCTTCCAGTATTCTGTTGAATCGTATTTCCTCCTTAAAATGCCACTCAATTTCAAATGCATTAGACATATTAATTTTGTTTTGACTACTTGAATGATATCGGTTATTATTTATTTTTTCTTTTTTACGAGATACCTTCAATTCTGGTAGGTTTCATTCTAAAGAAAACTTATTTGTTATATTTGTCTACCTTTCTTTGCAAACTGAAGAACTAGGAGTTGAGGGCTTTGCAAACTGAACAACGCATGGTTTAGATATATGCAAGTTGAGTACCTTAAAGAATCGTGATATCTTTGTTACACGATTGCAGAGTTTAAATAATGCTTTTCTGAATTTCAAAACACCGTTTTCAGTATGATCACCATCATTGGCTTATTTAGGAAGAATTTGTTTACTTTATCATGCCTCTCATGTTTCTTTTTCTCCCACAAAGGGTAGGTTTTCACTTGATTAATTATGGGATTATTGCGACTAAAATAATGCTTAATCTACATAAAAAATTTTCTTCCATTTAGTGAAATAATTTTTAATCATTTGTTCCAACAGAAGGCTGAAAAGGAAATTATCTGACAAAAATGGGAAAAAGCATGTTTTTTTTTTAATAAACTATGGGCCTGAAAAGTTAATTATTCAAAAAACTCAAAGGATTATTTTTCACGATAAAATTACTTTCTCCGACATAAAAATAATGCCCAAAAATATATAAATATATACCTCTATTAGGGGTTTCACATAATTACTTCTTAAAATGTAGTTGAACGGATTCCTGGTAAAAATAGTTTGATGACGTAATGTAAAAACAATAATTAAATGATCATATAATCAACTGACCAACCAGTACAATGGTCATATCGAGTATTTTATAAGCAATATACCTTTATTTCCAATGAACATGGCGTTCTGCCAACACTGTACGTGGAGGTAAGTACAGTACTTATTGATAGTAACATGGCCGTTGGAAAAAGCAGCCATTCATGATGCCTATCATTCAAAATGGGATTTTCATCAATGACATACGCTAGGAGTTGAGGGCTTATTATTTTGTAGGAAGAAATCTTTTAAGCATCCAATTTCTCATCGCTTTCATTTAAATTAATCTTTAAATATACTGAAACAACCAGTTGTTCCAGCCTCAAAGCAGCCATACTTTACTCCCCTAGCCTTGAGTTTTACCAACTTTATAGTAATTTTAAGATTAAATTTTTCTCCATATTCTTGTTTCCCATTAAGTCGAAAATGTCAAATTTGGATTTAATATTTCAAAAACCACTTCTTACCTGAAAACTCACAAAAAAGAAATTAAATATTTTTCAAAAATTCAAATTTTTTACCTTTGTTGATATATTAGGTACATAATTTGCCTCTTGCAACATGATTTTAAAACTCGCATCTTTGATAACACTTCATATAGTTTTAGGATGCAAATCTATATATATACCCTTATTTAATAAACTCCTCAGCTACTTTTCTTGCACTTATTCTGCGATTATCAATCGCAAGACGTTAGATTTCCTTCCCTCTCTTTTGTTAATTTTCGAGGACATCTACTTTTGTGGCTTTGTAATGCATCTTTTGCTTTTAAAACGATTAATTAATTTTTGACCGTTGAATGACTTCGTGACATAATTTTGAATATTTTTGCATAAAATGATCAATCTTTTTCATTACATTTTATAATTAAATGCCTTTCTTTATTTTTTAATCCTTTATGGGGCCTAACTATAAAACTTGTGGAAATATGTTAAATATTAATGTGAAGTTATAAAGCGAAGGAATCAAAAGATTGAGAATTTAATTACACAATGTACGAGAATATATAAATCATGTCTTTACAAATAACGCGATAAAACATTTAGCCGAATGTACTGTTACTTTTTTAAAAAATGATTCCAGCAATAAATCTTCGAAAACATCTTATTAAACATAATTGAAGTTTTTGTTTTCTCTCTCTCAACTGAGACAGATAATTAAAATAGGCGTCCTTTAACAAATCATTCTAATTAGAGGGAAGGTTTTACCTTTAAATACGAAAAATAAAATCATTATTTTTACACCATTAACACTGTGCGAAACTTTGGATTGACATTTGTCAACGACTGTAATTTCATAAGAATTCTAAACTAAAAGTATCAAATTTTATTAAAATTTTAATGATACATCGCAATTTGACTTTTTACTACAGTTAAAACTTTAAAAATATGGTGGGAAAAATGCATGAATGATTGTACGTTTAAGAGTTATTTTATTCATAATACATATTTTTCCCCAGTATGTATATATATATATATATATATATATATATATATATATATATATATATATATATATATATATATATATATATACACAGAGAGAGAGAGATTTTTTTTATTTATGTATCACCAATATTTGCGTAAGTAATAAAAATTAACATCAAAAAAATCATGGTAATTCCCCTCCTTCTAAGTAAGTTTCGATATGTTGAAATCACAGGTTTAGGGGGGAAATGTATAAACTATTATCAAATTTGCTTTTTATTTCAAGGCGTTTATAGATATTTTTCGTAAACACTGCTATAAAATATCTTTCAAAAGAATAGGTCATTGCGGTAAAATATCAAAATTAAAGATTAGGACTGAATATATCATACTGTTAGAAAATCAGTGAATATTAGGTACTCTATGTGTTAGAGACAAGTTACAAGATACATATTCATCTGAGAATAGGTTAGAATTAGGTTTCGTGTGTGTACATTTACCAACAATAGAGAAAAAAATTACAAATTACTAGGTTTTGTACTTTTCAAATTAAAACTACCAATAAAAAGAAAAAATTCATTAATACTTCTCTAGTATCACGACACAGGGCAAGCAAATTCGAAAAACTTGCAGAATCCAGTCAAAACGAAACGCTCCATAGTATTATTTTGGATAAGCAGCAGGTAAGCCTGTTTTCATTAAAATAGAGGAAATGGAGAGAACTGAGATTTTGGTTTTAGATTGAATTTGGTTTATTATTTTGAGATTACTTTTTCTCTGCGAGAGCTAATTCGAACGGGCGCAGCAGTTTAAAGTGAATTATGAGCCACTAACATACACAGGTGGAAATGCAATTAGACACTCAAAAATTCACTTATTTTTCATTTAAATGCCCGTGATATTTTTTTGTACTAACGTTATTTGAGTTAAATTTTTGTCTTCAATCATTTTGTGCAAAAAACTTGCAAAGAGAAACTAATTTAGTAAGTATTTACATCATTTAGTTTAAAAAATCCAATACTTCGAAAGGAAATGCATTTAAAGACACTTACTTTAAATCTAGAATTTTAGCTATCTACCACTTCATTTTAGTTTCTAAAGTGCTTAAAAGGAGCAGTTTGTTGTCTCTAGTGTGTCTGATACTAAATATTTCAAAACATCTTGGCTCAAACACTCACAACTCTAAGCAACAAAAGCCTTTTTCATGGAGCGAAACATCGAGATTCCGGACTGACCAGCAAGAAGTCTCGATCTGAACCCTATTCAAAACATCTGGGGATTGATAACACAAAAAGTTTACGAAAACGGCCACTTTGAGTCAGTAATGGACTTAAAAGACAAAATTCGTGATGTATGGTCATATTTGCCATTAAATTACCTTCAAAATCTTGTGAAATCGATGCCAAATAGAATGCATCAAGTAATTGTAAACAATAGAGGTGTCTCTCATTATTAATTAATAAATTTGTTCGAAAAACAACAAGTGTCTTCAATTGCATTTCCAGTCGAAAATTCTGATTTTTTGATTAAATGATCTAAATTCTCACTACATATATACATACATATATATATACACATATATACACACACACACACACATATATATATATATATATATATATATATATATATATATATATATATATATATATATATATATATATATATATATATATATATATATATATATATATATATATATATATATATATATATATATATATATATATATATATATATATATATATATATATATATATATATATATATATATATATATATATATATATATATATATATATATATATATATATATATATATATATATATATATATATATATATATATATATATATATATATATATATATATATATATATATATATATATATATATATATATATATATATATATATATATGTATATATATATATATATATATATATATATATGTATGTATATATATATATATATATATATATATGTATATATATATATATATATATATGTATATATATATATATATATATGTATATATATATATATATATATATATATATATGTATATATATATATATATATATATATATATATATATATATATATATATATATATATATATATATATATATATATATATATATATATATATATATATATATGTATATATATATATATATATATATATATATATATATATATATGTATATATATATATATATATATGTATATATATATATATATATATATATATATATATATATATATATATATATATATATATATATATATGTATATATATATGTATGTATGTATATATATATATATATATATATATATATATATATATATATATATATATATATATATATATATATATATATATATAAAGGCAAAGCGTTTTCATCCGAAAAGAACACAAAAAATAAGTAAAACACATAATAAAGGAATAATAGACGTCAAATAAAGGAATAACAGTATGTGCCCATTAATTTTATTGCACAATTAAATGTGTGAACTTAGAAAAATCAAAGTAACGAAAAATTCATTTTTTTGAAAAATTGTTTATTTTTATTTCAAGAAAACAGAAATGCTCATTACTGTTCATCGACAATACAACTATAATTCTTAGAACTTCCAATCATAATGTATGAGAAATTTCGAAATCATTTTAATTTTATATATATGATATATAAGAGAGAAAATGGAAAATAAATCTCTGGGAAATGTAATCCGATCCTCAAATGTCTGGGTGAAGAGTTCAGATATTCTAATTAGTCCCGTTACGCTTTTTGGATTTATTAGAACACTAGCGTTATTTTTCCCAGATGAAAAGACTACTTCATGGGCTGCGACCAACTTCTGAGGGCCGTTCGACATTTCTACACACACACACACAAGTAACACAATCTGATCACATAACTCAAAAGAAGTTAACGAGAAATAACTAAATAAAAAAATAATAGCTGAATAAGGCACGAGTGATGAGGATTTTGTCCCCTCCGTGACCAACGCACAAAGAAGGTGACATTTAAGAAAGTTACCATAAAAAACGCAGTTCATGTCTGAGTAATCAACTGACTTCCAAGTAGAGACAGTAGCGCTGAAATAGTATTTTAAATGTTAGATATATTGGGTATTGTGACCAACTTTCGAATACGAATTACAATTGAAAGTAATAGTTCTTTTACCTCGTAAAATTCAATGTATCTCACACACAAGTTTACCATGAAGTATTTTAAAATCTTAACCGCATGACTGAGCACGTTAGTCCCTAACCAGACACAATTCGGAAAATAATCCATTCGTATTTTATTAAATAACTTTCCTTAAGGCCAAATGAAAATACCAAACAACGAATAAAGAAATATTCAAACAGCAACTTCAGTTATTTAAATGCAAGTATATACGTAATTTAGTGTCTCTCATATGAAATTGAATTACTTTAATATAGGAAAATATATTGTGCATAGTACATATTATAAATAATATATTGAATATAGTATTATAATGTATATCATTAAGAATAACTGTGATTCCATTGAATATATAACTCAGAAAAAAGAAAATTGTAAATATATTACAAGTCACACACACACAACTAAGGTATTTTTCTTCGATTATTATTTTAAACATAAATTACACGATTTTCAGCATCACTACCTTTAATTGCAGTCAATAATTTTAAATATCAGTCACAATAATGTAAATAATTTATTTCAAATTATATACATAAAGTACATAAGTGAGTTTGGGATTTTAATTTAATCCTTAGTGTTGAGGTTGCTGTCAAATTTTCTGAACTACAACATTCTCATAAATATGGAAGAGGGAGAAAATATTGAAGTTATAAATATATGTTTTTAAAATATTTTCATTGGAAGCACAACCTCAGAGGAACACAGTTAAAAATAAAAATAATGTTTTTTTTATTCTGATGAATCAAAACATAAGAAAACATCTAATATAACTTATTAACATTACTAGAAACCACAATGATTTAATTCAGGTACGTTTTCATGCCATAAAATATGTAATTAAAATAATCTCAAAATTTTTTAAGTTCGACAATTTTTAATAATATTTTAAGAATTCTTTTGACTCTTAAAATACTTTTTCTTATTTTTTTATATTTCTTAAATAAAAAAAATTACAGCTTAAATACTATTAATGTATGATTAGACTAAAAGCATTTAACCTATTTTTACTTAACATATTAATAAATGTTCTTCTGCTAAAAATCTGTGGAAAGAGCTTTTTTAAATATTTTCTGTAAGGCATAGTAACAACACATTTCAGTTTCACAAACGTCAACGTATAAATTTTCATTTAACCATTCCTACTAGCCTCCGCAATAACGATTTCGATGCTAAAAATAAAAATATGGAGCAAGTGATATCACGTAGCTAATAATAGCCTCATCCTGATTTTATGGTACTGAGTTTCATGATAATCAATCGATAATTTGATAACCTAAATACTGCAATAAGTCTGCAAAGTATACACTTATAAGAGTTCCTTTAAAGCGAAGAAAGAAAAATACATCGGTAAAAACTACAGCCAAATAGTTTGATGGATATTTCAGATAATTATCAGCCACAACTTGAATAGTCTTACTGAAAATGTCTTTCACTGATTTAACTCATGCCCGACAATGCCACACTTCCGTCGTTATAGAGTATTCTCAAACACAGTAGCAAATCCACTGTTAATTTCAAACGTAATTTATTGCCAATATTCCTCTTGTGAAAGAGTAAAACAGTCTTTATCACATTTTCCTGCTTTAGTTTGTACATAGAAATTAGCATTGCAGGAATCTTCTTTGCCCATCTGTAGAAGAACATTGAGCATTTATGCGTAGCTGTAATACACCATGATGCCATCATTCACAATCAATTAATTCAAAGACAAAATTTTACTATTGTTATCATATTACGTTTCAAATACAACACCTAATGTTACTAAGGCACACACACACACATTTAATTAAATTTCTTTAAATCAGTCATTTTTCCTACATTTAATCTTAGTAATGGCAACACCTCTCAATCGGCAAGAAATATTTAATTTCTTGTTCTTTCATGAAAGCAGCGTTTCACTACTAACAAAACATTTCCAACTAAAACGTTAAATTCATTCATTCATTCACACACACATACATACATACATCTAGAACAGACTTCATATGGATAATAAGATCGATATAATTGCTTTCTTTATAACTGTTAGCACAAGAAGTGTACATTTTGTTTCCATTGAATGAGAATGGTTTGCGTTACCCAGGAGTTTTACAGCAATATGTCAAACTTACAAAAGGAAACTAAATGATAAGTCACTCACATAACCATTTTCAATACTTGAAAAGTTCTCTGTTGATATTTTAAAAACTAATAAATTACAATAAGAGTGAAAAATTAGATTTCATAATTTATTTTTAAAAATAAAATTTCATATTTTATTTTTTATTTTTTGCTATGAAATCACAATGTTCCTTCTCTCTAGAAAATATAAATACATATTATTGTATCTAATCACGTTATTTTATGGGAAATTTTAAAAACAATCACACACACATTTATTTTTACTTTACATATAGTCACTGTAATTTTACTCACTGATTATTACTTTGATAAGAGTTGAGGTATAAGCCCTTTATAAAAACAAATATGCAGAGATGTGGATAATGTATGACTCCCCGTCTCTTCACACACACACACATTATATATTTATACATTTACTTTATGAATAAAATATTGTAAGATTTTAAAACAAAGATTAATTGAATATTAAAAATGATATTTATAATGCATAATTTTTTTTAATTCAGTATTTTGAATGCATAACGGTTTTGATTCAATATTTCCGGTGTGCACATTTGTTAAAAGCGATTATATTTTACTTACAAAAGATGGATAACAAGGAAATAAATTAATATTTTTTATAATATTATATTGCAAAAAAATTTTATTTCTACCAAAAGATTTTACAAAATCGAAACTGAATTATTTTTCCAGAAATTCATACTATAATTTGTAGATCCCCACCCCGGCTCTATAATGGCGATTAGGCCAGTTTCCCTTTTTCAAGGGATTTTATAACCAATTTAAGTCACATAGGCTTCAACGCACTTCATTAATTCCTTTCTAAAACAAGCACTCATTGATGTGACACTTTTCCATACAAAAAGCAACATTTTCTCGTCAAACAAGAAACTGGAGATTAAGAAAAAGAACCTTCTGAATTTAAATCTATTTTTAAAAAATTTTGAGAATTTTTTATATTTTGAAAATTAAATTCAGTATTTTAGTTTAAATTTAAACATGAAGAAAACTTGTCAAAATCAGGGAAAAGCTATTAAATACTATGAGGAAAAAATTCAAGTCCTTAAGAACATGAATAGTAATTTGTTTAATATAAACTATAACTTTTATTTTTTTAATAAAAGAAAACTTATTTTATGATATAATTCTTGATTCTCTGCAAAACAAATTCATATCCTATGGAACTTGAAATACCACACTGCGACGACGAACATTGTTTAAATATATACATTCCGGCTTCAACAAGAAAAATAATGCAATGTAAGCTTATTCTCTCGAAAGTTTACAAACGTGCAAAATATCATTTTTACAATAATTATATGAGCGATATGAATTGGAAAAAATTTACGATACATAATGAGATTCCACTGGGGTGGCCCAGGTGGTATCATTAGATACCAACAAAATTTACAGAAGATATTTTTCACAGAGAAAAACAGAGAATTTAGACAGCGCGACTAGAGAGCACCATAAAAAAGAAGTTTAGAATCAGTAAAATCTGCTTGATAAAAATAAAGATCAAGATGTGTTAGAGAAATATATATTCTAAAAAAAGGGACATTTAATTGGATGATTCATATTTCATATTCAAACAGAATAATTTAAGAATACAAATAACAATTAAAAGAAAGTGGGTTTCTAAAAAAATATATACTGCAATAAAAATTTTTAGCCTAAATATTAAAAAAATATAAGAGAAATACTAGACAGAAAAGTTCAGCACGTAGGAAAACAATATAATATAAAAAAAGAGACGGTACAATAAATGTACTTCACGCAATTCATTTCCAGTCAAAACAATATTCATAAAAGAAAAAAAAGTGTAAGTACTCTTACTCATTCTCCAAGTTTGTATTTTTGGAGATTATTTTTTATTGGCTCCAGAAAAAAGTGAGCTGGTAACAACAACAAGCACTGTACCATAAAGAATTCGGAATATAATCATCATCGAAAAGATTCAACCAATAATGAAAGTCGAAAAATACTCAGTTTCCGAAAACCAAACATTTTCATGAATATTCCTTGTTTCAGTTTTGTACCGATAAAACTCTAATTGCTCTACTAAGGGAAGAAAAAACACTAATTTATTGGCATGGAAAATATAACAAAAAGAAAGTTTTTTAAAAAAGCAATAAGTTTTACAAATGTAATTTGCAGCGTTTATTCCATAAGAGATAACGTTGCTATATTAAAGATTAAGAACAATGTCAAGAGTAGGGAGGAGACTAAAATATAACAAAAACCACAAACAATAAGCAAATGAAATTTCAAAAACATTAAGAAAATTCCTGAATGTTTCAAGTGATGAATATAATTATAAAGATATGATATACTGAATATTAAGTCAAATTTTATTCAATCAAAGTTTCAATTTTCGCAAGTTTATTTTTAAATCAATGCTAGTGCCTAAAATATAACAATACATATTAAACATATACAGTCAGTCACAAAAGCCTACGTACAACCCTAAAAAAGGGCACATTTCAAAACCGAGTTATGTTTCAATTTGCAAAATCGAATAAATATTTCCTTTTTCACTAAAAACTGTGATTTACAAAATTAAAAAAGTTTCAAACTATCATCTACTGGGAAATTTTGTAAGTATGTAAAAATTAGTGCGTCACAAAAGTCTGCATACACACGATTGGTTGAGAAGAGAAATTTTACAAATGAAGATTTGTTGAAGGTTACTTAAGTTTGAGGTGGCACTTTTGTAGTTAGTTCATCATTAGTATTTTCCATGATATTACAATAGCAAATTGCTTTAAAATGAGCCAGGGAAAGGAAACATCCTTAGAACTTCGAAATTTGGTAGTAAAATTGAAATGTGAAAAAAAATCTTACTCCGAAGTTGCCGAAATTGTAAACAAAAGTCGGTCGACTGTGCAAACAATCTATAGAAACTTTGTTAAATGCGGACATGTGCTCAGCAAATCTCGATGTGGTCGTCCAAGGAAGCTCAATGATCGAGAAGCAAGAGCCATAGTAAGAAAAGTGAAGAAAAAATCCAAAAATTAGTGCCCCAAAATTAGCGGATCAAATTGAAACAGAAATTATAAAGCAGGTACACCCAGAAAATGATCGAAGAATTCTTCGATCGGTCGGCTACAATGGCAGAGTTCCCAGAAGGAAACCATTCATATCATCTGTAAACCGAAAGAAAAGACTTGCCTTTGCTTCTGCATTTATTGACAAGGATTTTGAGTTTTGGAAAACAGTTTTGTTCACCGACGAGAGGAAGTTCAACATTTTTGGAAGTGATGGCCGCGGAAAAGTTTGGAGGGAAAAAAAAACACAGAAATGAACCCCAAGAATTTGACTCCGACCGTAAAACACGATGGAGGCAGTGTGATCATTTGGGGTGCCATGGCAGCAGCTGGAGTTGGCAATCTGGTTTTCATCGAGGGTACTATAGATCGTTTTGGATACCTGAAGATTTTGCAAGGCAACCTACATGACTCAATCAGAAAATTGGGACTTGGAAGCAAGTTTGTCTTCCAACAAGACAATGATTCTAAGCACACAGCAAAGATTGTGAAGGAATGGCTGCTCTACAAGACGCCCAAACAGTTGCATTCACCTCCACAGTCTCCAGACCTTAACCCTATTGAAAACATTTGGGAGGAAGTCGACAGTAAAATACAACAGCCCATTAACAGCGTCGAAACCCTAAAGAAGTCTATGCAGCAGGCTTGATCCCAAATTTCACCTGAAACAACAAAGAACCTGGTGAATTCGATGCCAAACCGAATGCGTGCAGTCATTGCTTCAAATGGAGGGCCTACCAAGTATTAATGGTATTTTTATTTTTGTTTATTGCCAAAAATTTGAGTTTCCTGTCTCTGTATGCAGACTTTCGTGACCACATACAGTGAGTGTAAAAAGTATTCGTACAGTACGACAATTGATTTATAAGAGATCCGTTCATAAAAAATATAAACATAAATTTCATTTTAATTTATTATAAATATATAATAGAACATATTTTCACTGGTTTCATGTGAAATTACACAAAAATAATTTTATACATGAATAAATATTTACAAAACTGAAACAATCCAACATTTTGTGGTGTAAAAAGTATTCGTACATCAGGCATATATTGGTCAACACAATTATAATATTACAGCTAATAATTTGTAGGATATCATTTGGCTCGAATAACTGCCTTGAGTCTCTTTAGCATCAATTCCTCCAATTTTGCTGTTATTGAGCTAGATATGGCGTCCCATTCTTGATTAAGAGCTGATTCCAAATCATTTTTATTAGAAATATGTCTGGATCTAATATTTTTATCAAGAACGTCCCATAAATTCTCGATAGGGTTGAGGTCCGGCGACTGAGGAGGAAATTTCAGGAACTTTGGGGTATTATATAGTATGCAGAGCCTTGTGTTTAGGGCTGTGTGCTTGGGGTCGTTATCATGCATGAAAACTTAATAACTATTCAAGCCCATTTTTGTTGCACTAGGTTCTAAATTATTGTTCAAAATGTCAATATAAAGTTGATGATTCATAATGCCTTTAATAAAGACTAATTTGCCCACCCCAGAAGCATTCATACACCTTCTAACAAGTAGACTTCCACTCCCATGTTTCACTGTTGGAACTAAATTCTTAGGATGCATTTCTGTATTGCGCTTTCTCCATACCATTCGTCTCCCGTCCGATCCAAATATGTCGTATTTACTTTCGTCTGTAAAGATAATCTTTTTCCAGAAATCTGGACTTTCATAACGAATTGCTTGGCGAAAGATAATCGCAGCTTCCGATTCTTCTCACTGACAAAGAATTTTCGTCTCGCAACACGGCCATGGAAACCTTCATTTCTGCATGCATTTCGAACAGTACTTACAGAGACTGCTGATCCCATGTTCTTTAGTTCTGATGTTAATGTAGGAGCACATATTTTGACATCCTTCTTTAATGAATGTACCAGAAACCGTCTGTCGGATGATGTCAATAGACATGGTCGCCCAGTACGAGAACTGTTTTGAACCGTTAGAGTGGCAGCAAACTTTTTTATGATTGACAGCACAGTTGAACGTGGTCTACCAACCAGATCAGAAATTTTGTTGTACGATTTACCATTTTTACGGATCTTTAAAATCAGTTCTCTTTCGGAAACACTTGTCTCTTTACTTTTACGACCCATTACAGAATTTCTAGTTTCTCACTACATTAAAATTTCCACTGAAGAACCTTTTAAGTAACTTACAAGATGACGGCAATTAACTACATCTTAATGGCTAAAACAATCACAATATATAATTTAAAAAATTTGCATTTCTTTTAGTGTACGAATACTTTTTACACCACAAGATGTTAGATTGTTACAATTTTGTAAGTATTTATTCATGTATAAAATTATTTTTGTGTAAATTTCACATGAAACTAGTGAAAATATGTTCTATTATGTATTTATTAATAATTAAAATGGAATTTATGTTTATAATTTTTATGAACGGATCTCTTTTAAATCAATAGTCGTAATGTTCGAATACTTTTTACACTCACTGTAATTTGAAACTTTTGTTATTTTCAGTACGTTTTATCAAATATGTTGATAATTTTATTTATTTATTCTGAGTTATTATGAGAAATAATTGTGAAAATAAAATTGAATTTTCGAAATTATGAGTTATGTGCAAAATATACAAAAATCAGAGTGTGTACGTAGACTTTTGTGACTGACTGTAGCAAAGCTGCAATGTAAAATAGAGTTTACAGACATTTATATTCCCATGATGAAAAGAAGCATAAATCTGTTTTCAGCTAAATACATTTGCTATAACAAACTACTTAAATTATGATAGTATAAACTAAAGAAAATAACTAAAACATAATAGTTTCTATTGAATTTTCAATCAACACGGTAAGCTTTTATTGCATCTTAAAATATTTTATCTGAAAAAAAATGAAAGAACAGACTAAAAAGAAAGACAATAGAGACCACGTTCAATAAAATTTTTGTTTTCAAAAGTTGCTTCAAGTTCAAAAATTCCGACTGATTTTATGGTTTTATTTAAAGTTTTCTTCCTCCGACATAATATAGAAAGACTAACTTTCAAGAAATGTTTAGTCAAAAATAACCATATATAAAAGGAAATACAATAAATGCGGAGTAAGAAATTAGAAAGAAATCATTTTTATCTTGTGCAAGTGGTATGTTTTGATAGCCTCCAAGCATATAATCTGAAAAAATGCTTGAACTGAAAAAACTGTAATATATATATATATATATATATATATATATATATATATATATATATATATATATATATACAGAATTTTTTTTTTTTAAGTCTAAATAAGATTAAGATCTGAAAGTCAATAACAGACATGAAGAGTGAAAATATTTGAATTTGTACTGCGTGAAATTCGGTCAAAAATAATGTTTTACTGGAAAAAGACATTTAAATAAATTTTGTTATGAAAAATATTTTTTCAAAAGAACTTTTCTGGATTAAAAACATTACGAGAAGAAATATTTATTCCAGAAAACGATTTTATCAAAATAATGTTTTATCCTTAAAACAATGAAATCTATATTTTTAATCTACGAAAAATATTTCCAAAAAGGTAAAAATGTTAGGTTTAGTTTGTTTATGAAAGAAATTCTCTGTCTGATAAGTCAATATTACTCAGTATTATTCAATGGAGATTGCTAATACCAATAAGTTAAAAGTGAAATAATTTTATTTCACTACCAATTTTTAATTACAAATCATAGAAAACTTAATATTTTTAATGAACAATTCATATAAGTATATATATACACTACTGGCCATTAAAATTGCTACACCAAGATGGAATGCAAATAACAGAACGATATTTATTGGACACATACATTATAGTGGAAAGAACATGTGATTAGATTTACAGGAAATTAGGATGCATAGATCTTGAGAAATCAGTACCCAGAGCAGCCACCTCTTGCTGCAATAACAGCATTTATCCGTCCAGGCATGGAGTCAAACAGAGATTGCATGGCATGTACGGGGATTTCAGTCCATGCAGCTTCAACACTATGCCACAGTTCGTTGACAGTAGTGGATTGTGAGTGATGGCGTGCCAATCGCTCGGCAACCATTGACCACACGTTCTCAATTAGTGACAGATCAGGAGAACGTGCTGGCCAGGGAAACAGTCGAACCTGTTCTGTATCAAGGAAGTTCAGAACAGTACGGGCAACATGCGGTCGTGAATTATCCTGTTGAAACAAAGCATTAGGGAGGCCTCGAAGATAGGGCAGAGCCACGGGCCTTAACACACCGGAAATATAACGGTTGCTGTTCAAAGTGCCGGTAATGCGAACAAGAGGTGATCGAGACGTGTATCCAATGGCACCCCATACCATCACTCCAGCAGATGGGCCAGTATGGCCATGTCCAATGCAATCTGGCAATGCACGTTATCCACGATACCTCCAAACACGAATGCGGCCATCATCGTCCTGTATACAGAACCGAGATTCCTCTGTAAAGATGACGTGATACCATTCCCGCGTCCCGATTCGTCGCTGATCACACCATTGAAGGCGCTCCTGTCTGCGACGCAGCGTCAATGGTAGCCGAAGCCATGGTCGCCGTGCAGACAATCCATGCTGCTGCAAACGTCGTCGAACTGTTCGAGCAGAAACTTGTTGCCTTGAAAATGACTCCATTTCTCGACTCAGGTTTCGTAACGTGGCTGTACGATCCCTTGTGACCATGCGGATAAGATGTCTGTCTTCTCTGCTGTTAGTGATGGGGGTCGCTGAGATCCTGCATAACGTTCCGTATGATTGTCCTGAACCCATCGATTCCATATTCTGTTAACAGTAATGGGGTCTCGACCGACGCGTGCAGCAATATTACGGTACGATAAGCCGCAAACCCGGTAGGCTATAATCCTTCCTCGATCAAAGTCAGACACGTGCTGATAGGCATTTCTTTTTCTTACACGAGGCATTACAACAACTTTCTTTGCCGAAAACAACGTTGAAACGGAAATTGAGTATGAGAAAACTGCTGTCAAATCTCTGGTTTTATACACATTGTAGATGTCGCTACTGTCGCCTACTTTGTTTGAATGCACTGAAAATCTAATCATTTGCATATCACAGCAAGTTCTACCTGTCATGCAAATTTCACGTGTGTGGTGTGCCGCTTTCCTGGTGTAGCAATTTTAATGGCCAGTAGTGTATATACACACACACAAGTGTGCTCGTAATCTTACTGTTTCCTTTTCCACTAATCAGTTTTTCTCAAACTGATGTTCGTTACTCTTACTGGTAAATTCACTGGCCGATATTTGTGGGCCCCAGAAAGTTTTTTCGATTCCGTAAGACTTATTTATATAGAAAGGGCTATATTCATAACCATGTGAGGAATTTTCCCTAGCATGCATCATACTATTATTTTTATATAATTTTGTGATACGTTTCTTTTTATATAAAATTTCTTGTTTGAAATAATTCATTTAATGTACTCTGCTGATTGTTTTATTGAATAAATGAATAACAAAAGCAAATCATAAAATTTATGTTTATTTATTTATTCGAATATTGACGCTGCATAAACTTTTATTTGTTTTCTATTACATTTCTTGCGCTTTTTCAATACATAATATAATTTTTCAAAAATTTCACATTTCATTCAAGCGCAAAGCAAAATAATAAAATAAGTGTTAAACGGGAAATTAATTTATTTAAATTGTACCACCTTCCCAAAGAATATAGGAAGATGGCAAAAAGAAAACAATTCAATAAAATGTCGAGTTTTGGTAGAATACCACTCAGATCAAGATTCTTCAACACCATTTCGTTTATTGCACTGAATATCTGAGTTGAAATAACAGCAGCAACATAGTGCTTATCACTATGTTGCTGCTTAAAAATCAAAAATTTAACATCATCTTCTGATTGCATTCCTGGTTTATACAAATTTACAGTTACGAACAAAGCATATTTCTAAATGAAATTTATTTTAAAATAAGTTTCATTCCCTCAGCAGAATTACGTTTACTTTGTCACTGCATATTACTTTGGTCACTTGCACTGCCATGATTTTAGATGGGGATTATGATTGGCAGAGAGAAAACCCAATCTTACACTTTTTTACAATTTCCAAATATCTTAACCAGCTCTTTAATTGTTACAGTAACTTTTTTGCAAACTGTTAAACTAAAGATTTAAGTGCTAACCATTCAGTTACTTGTTCGACTTGAACACAAGAAAGACATCTCACTGAAAAATTATGTATCTGTTTAAACACAAATAGTAATATATATGTTTCATAGTCTTTCCATTTTAAAGTTATTTTTACTTGGATATAAATTTTTGGGTTTATTATAACCAAGTGATAATATTGTACTCATCGGAATAGTTTTTTTTTTTTTTTTTTTTTTTTGTTCTTTGTCACTCAACGGTCATTTTTGCACCTAAGGTTTATATATATATATATATATATATATATATATATATATATATATATATATATATATATACACAGTCCAGTCACATTAATGTGACCATCTGTCAAAAGCCAGAATAACCACCTTTCTCAGAGCGGACTGCTGCGAGACGTGCAGGAAGCGAGTCACTTAGGTCCCTGAAGGTGTTCTCTGGGATGTTGAGCCATGCCGACTCTAATGCCGTGGGCAGCTGCGCTAGATTACGAGGTTGAGGAACCATGGCGCGAACAACTCGATCGTGATGGTCCCACAGATGCTCGATTGGGTTTAAGTCAGGTGAGTTTGCTGGCCAGGGGAGGATGGTAAACTCATCCTGGTGCTCTTCGAACCACTCACGTACACTGGCAGCTGTATGGCACCCCGCATTGTGCTGCTGGAAGATGCCATCATCTTGAGGAAAAACAATGCACATGTAAAGGTGGACATGGTCCGCAAGGACAGATGCGTACTTGTATTGATCCATCGTGCCTTCCACTGTGATCAGTGAACCCAGAGAATGCCAGGAAAACATTCCCCAGACCATAATGCTCCCGCCTCCGGCTTGGACCGTTCCGGCAATGGTTGAGGGTGGTTCCTTTCAGAGGTTTCACGCCTTATACGCCAACGTCCATCGTCCGATGGAGCATAAAACGCGATTCATCTGAAAACGCAACCTGTCGCCACTCAGTGGACGTCCAACTGCTGTACTGGCGTGCAAATTCTAGCCTTCGCTGTCGATGAACAGCAGTCAGCATAGGTGCACGAACCAGGCGTCTGCTTCGGAGGCCCAGACGCAGCAATGTTTGCTGATTAGTAGTTTGGGAGACACTTTTGGTAGCCCCTTGGTTCATTTTGGTGGTCAGTTGCTCAACGGTAGCCCGTCTATCTGCCCGAACGCATCTCCGCAACCGTCGTTCACCTCTGTCATCTATGGCCCGTGGTGCACCACATTTGCCACGTCGCTGATTTTGGACAGTCCCATTTTGCCATGCACGGTACACTTTTACCAAGGCGGCACGCGAACAGTTCACAAACTCAGCCGTTTCGGAAATGCTTCCACCCTTGGCCCGAAAGCCAATGATCATGCCCTTTTCGACGTCGGATAAATCGCTTTGTTTCTGCATTACGCCAACGATTGAAATGTTTTCCGAAGCCCTCACACACACTTTATAGACGCTCAACTGCACTGTGCTGCCACCTGCCTTCTGTGATTGGTTATTTAACTCTGACGTGGAAAGTACGTGGTGGTCACATTAATGTGACTGGACTGTGTATATATATATATATATATATATATATATATATATATATATATATATATATATATATATATATATATATATATATATATAAATAAATATATATATATATAAATACATATAAATATATATATATATATATATATATATATATATATATATATATATATATACATATAAATATATATATATAAATACATATATATACCGGGTGATCCAAAAGTCAGGACGAACTTTAAAAATGAATAATTCGAAAACGAATCACGATACAAAGATGCGGTTTGCACCAAACGGATGGAAAAGAAACCGGGTTTTGTGTGGCAATGAAAAAAATAGTTCTGTTGGCGACCAACAGATGGCGCTATAGTGTTTTATTGCAACAAAAGATGTTTTACAAATGAAACAAAGATTAATGAAGTCAGATTAATTACAGTTAATTAGTACTTACTACAGTAAATGTTCAATGTGCTGTCCATCATACAGAAGTAAAGCTGTGAGACGAGTCACCACACCATTCACAACATTTAGTAGCATTTCTTGCGTTATGGCAGACACATTTTGGCGGATGGCATCTTTCAGTGCCGCTAGTGATGCCGGTTGTTCGCTGTACACTTTTGACTTCAAGAAGCCCCACAGCCAAAAGTCACAGGGTGTGAGATCGGGAGATCTTGGAGGCCATGCGTGATTAAAGTAGCGACTGATAATACGATCCTCCCCAAATGTTGAGAGTAGCAGGGCACAGGCAGAGCAATATGAGGTGGTGCTCCATCTTGCATAAAGGTGACTATTTGGAGTGCCTGTCGCGCTTGCAGTTCAGGAATAATGCTGTTCTGTAACAGTGCTAGATATCGCTTACCGGTGACAGAAACTGTTTGGAAACCTGTCTGTGTGACTTCCTCGAAAAAAATGGGCTAATTATGAAATCAGCAGTGAAGCCACACCAGACTGTCACTTTAGGCTGTTGCAAGGGTACCTCAACAAATGCATGTGGATTTTCTGTGGTCCACACTCGACAATTGTGGGTGTTAACAGTGCCAGAGAGTGTGAAATGTGCTTCATCTGTCCAAAGCACAGTGTGAAGCCAGTCGTGCTGCTCTTCCTTCTTATTGAAGACCAAATTCGCAAAATGTCGGCGAGAGTCGAAGTCAGGAGGTTTCAGTTTTTAGTTATGTTACAACTTGTAGGGATACCGTTGCAAAGTTACTCGCAGCGCTCTCCAGACACTTCCGTACGATACTCCTGTCTGCCTCGAAACCTCTCGAGCACTGCACTCCCCACGTGCAGCAACCGTCGACATGGCTTGCACCGTCTGCTCCACTGTCGTGGCAACAGCAGCTGCAGTTGAGGAACGTCAACTTCTTTGACGTGATGCCAAAGAACCTTTAGCTTCAAATTTTTTCACAATTTTATTCAATGCAGAAGACGTTATTGGTCCTTTGCTATCTCGCATACCCTTCATGTAGCGATATGCTCGCAATGCCGCAATGGCACTTTCCGAATTCTTATAAAACAGTTTAACTAAGAAGGCTTTCTCAACTATGGACAGCATTTCGATGCATACCAGCTTCGACTACCATTACTTGCTGCAGTTGCTTCTTTTTATATCGTTTGTTGCTTTGCATAATCCTACATCAGAAATCCGACATCGCCATCTGTTGGTCGCCAACAGAACTATTTTTTTTTTCATTGCCACACAAAACCCGGTTTCTTTTCCATCCGTTTGGTGCAAACCGCATCTTTGTATCGTGATTCGTTTTCGAATTATTCATTTTTAAAGTTCGTCCTGACTTTTGGATCACCCTGTATATATATATATATATATATATATATATATATATATATATATATATATATATATATATATATATATATATATATATATATATATATATATAAATAAATAAATAAATAAATATATATATATATATATATATAAAAATTTCGTGTCACGATGTATGTTCCCGATAAACTCCGAAATTACTGAACGGATTTTCATAAAATTTTGTAACCATTTATAATAGAGTCCACCTTAAAAGATAGAATAGTTTTTATCTCTTAATTATTATTTTCAATATTTATTATGCGACATTAATGTTTATTTATTGTTTAGTTCTGTAAGTTCCTAATAGATGGCGGTTTAGCATCTAAGTTGCACAGGTATTCGGCAGATGGCGACGTGTTTATTTATCTAGATTATACATCTTCGAGAAAATTAACGTGCGCGCGCAATCGCGTGGTTAAATATAGAATTTACATATATTTTTATTATTATATTTTCATGATGTACATATATTTTCATATATATTTTCATATATTTTCATGATACATATATTTTCATGATGTACAATCATACTATAACAATTTTTTGTGAATCACTTTCATAATTATACTTTGTATTGTGTTATTATTGTGCGTGTTCAGTTTGAATATTTTTAATATTATAAATAGTAAAATAAAATTTTATTTATTGCTGTTTTTCTCTACTAATTTTCATACCACCTCCAAAACATGTAAGTATTTCTTGACAGCCTTTTATTTTTTTTATTTTTATTTTATAATTTGATAATTATTAATTTATTCAGTAGAACATTTTGATCTAATTTATTTATTCAAATGATAAATTCTTTTAATTTTTTTTATTTCAGTATAATACCGCGGAAAAATTTTTTAGTTTTAATAATTAAAAATTGAAAAAATAATAGTTCGATGTCAATGTTATCTACCTCATTTATAACAGTTTATTTTTAGATGTTTTTAATTTATATAGTACATTTTATAAGTAAGTCACTGATTACTAACTATAATTTAATATAAGATGAATAAAATGTAAATTCAGAAAGTATATGTTGATTTGTGCTTAATTTCAAAATTTCGACACTTTACCTATTATTTTTAAATTTTTGCGAAACGTTTTATTTTTAATCTCATATAAATGAACCTATTTTAAATTTTTTTAGAAAATATTAATTTGATTGTACCCAAGAATTAGTAAAAAATTGATTCAATGTATTATAAAAACTCAGCCACTGCAACGCGTGGCTGGGTCAGCTTGTATATATATATATATATATATATATATATATATATATATATATATATATATATATATATATATGTGTGTGTGTGTGTGTGTGTGTGTATGCATATATATATGTATGTATAATCTTTCCTGTAAAACTTTGACTTGAAACAACAGCTGTCCACACGCGTCAAAACCTTTAAAGCTCTTATGAACGTTATCACGTTCATAAGAGCTTTA
>JAJQOW010000397.1:97500-120820 GCA_037975125.1 Latrodectus hesperus | reverse complement strand
GACAGGCTAGATAATTTTAAAAATAATATATCGCATTTTTTTAACTGTTTTGTAAAAACATTACAGAAATTATCTCATGCGAAGAGTTCGTGATATACATTAATTTTTATTCTTCAAAGTAACCATTAAAAAATCATTTCTTAAATATCAAGGAGCAAATACACTTGAAACATACAAAAAAATCGTGCCATGATTTCTCATGCATTAAATTATCCGTATTATGTGGTGCTTATAAAATTAGGTATTTACGTGAAAACAAGATATTTTTATTTTTTTATAAAATTTCTGTAACTATCCAATTTAAAAAAAGATTAAAACACGATCATTTCTTTCTATCAAAATAGAATATGATAATAATTAATAGTTTTTATTTAATAAAAATTCGATTAATTTTTAAATTTATTTCATCTTTATTTTTATTTGTATTCACATCGTTTTTAATTATTATGCTTATTTTAAAATATCAATGAAATATTTCAAATTAAGTCTTGATAAATTTATTTTAATGCATGTAAAATTTTAACTACATTGTTTAGATTTTAAATAAAATTACTTTCTAAATTTACTTTGTGTGTTCATGCAATTTGAAAGCAATTTATTTTTCATTTTGATGTCAGAAGACTTGTAAATGCACTGTTTACAATTGCGCGTTCAACAGTTATTTTTGTAGAAAATAAACAAAAAATTACCATTTTTTGCTTATTTTCATTTGCATTTGTTTATCATTATGTAAACTTCAGAACACATTTATAAAATAACCGTTCAAAAAATAGAAATGTAAAAAAGTTTAAAAATTTTTTTGAAATATCTAAATAACTTGGCAGTTAATTTTTATCACCATAGGGTTCCATCGGGGCCGTCGCGAATATATTTCTCTCACCGGGCTTGATACCACAGTAGCCAAACTGGTTCTGACGTCACAAACGAGATCGATGTATTTTGGAAGACTCTCGTAGAAAACGTGTTGTTTGTTTACGTGTTTACATCTGAATGAGAAACTTAATTGATAATTTAATTGTTATATTAAATTAATTTTGATTGATTTCAGCAAGAAAATATTAGCAGGAACTTTGTGGACATTCTAAAAGGTAAGTTATTATTTTTATTCAATTTAATTAACAAATTTTGAACCTTTTCTTGAAAGGAGCTTTATGAATGAAACGTGGTATACCAAAAATAATGTTTCATAATATATTTCTTTCGTTTGTCTTTTAATTTTACTTTTCCAACTTGAACTTTATTTTAATATAAATAGAAGTTTACTTGCAATTAATTTAGAAGTAATCACTGAAGCATTTGAAAGCTTAATCAAAACTGCTTATATTGTTTGTTGTTACAATATAACTTTATTCTAAGCAAAATATTAAGCAATTTGGATTGCATAAATATTTTCTACAATTATGTTTTATTTATGTGTATAAACTTTAAAAGGAAATAATTATTTATTAACATGTTAATATTTCTAAATTATTCAAAAAAGATATAAACAAAGAGATAAAATCATACATCATCTTATCAATATATTATATTCTTACAATATATATATATATATATATATATATATATATATATATATATATATATATATATATATATATATATATATATATATATATATATATATACATATATATATATGTATATATATATACATATATATATATATATATATATATATATATATATATATATATATATATATATATATATATATATATATATATATATATATATATATATATATATACATATATATATATGTATATATATATACATATATATATATATATATATATATATATATATATATATATATATATATATATATATATATATATATATATATATATATATATATATATATATATATATATATATATATATATATATATATATATATATATATATATATATATATATATATATATATATATATACATATATATATATATATATATATATATATATATATATATATATATATATATATATATATATATATATATATATATATATATATATATATATATATATATATATATATATATATATATATATATATATATATATATATATATATATATATATATATATATATATACATATATATATATATATATATATATATATATATATATATATATATATATATATATATATATATATATATATATATATATATATATATATATATATATATATATATATATATATATATATATATATATATATATATATATATATATATATATATATATATATATATATATATATATATATATATATATATATATATATATATATATACATATATATATATATATATATATATATATATATATACATATATATATATATATATATATATATATATATATATATATATATATATATATATATATATATATATATATATATATATATGAAGTAATATAAGCTACTTTAGAGAAAATTATTTATATAATATGAATGGGGAAA
Source organism: Latrodectus hesperus (assembly GCA_037975125.1). Taxonomy (NCBI): domain Eukaryota; kingdom Metazoa; phylum Arthropoda; class Arachnida; order Araneae; family Theridiidae; genus Latrodectus; species Latrodectus hesperus. The sequence continues at coordinate 118,342 of JAJQOW010000397.1, read as the reverse complement.
CTCGTGGATTATTTTTTAAGGCTGTGTGCTATTGTTTTGAATAAGAGTCATTTAATTTTGATAGCAGTTTACTTTTTAGTAACTTTCATTAGTATTTAACTTAGTTTCTATTTTGAGAAATATAGATAATTATATTTTAAAATGAATTTTTTAACTTTAAGTATTTAAGAATGTGGCATTCGAACAAAACATTGCTTAAGTTTTAAATCTTAATTTTTTGTGTAAGCTTGTTTTGAATAATTTGTCGTGATCAATTTTGTTATAAATAATTTAATTGTCTAACTATAATTGAACTTGTTATGTGAATCTTTCAAATTCTTCTGAATTTTATTAGACATTGGCTTATAATTTTTTAATCTTATCGAACCATAATCTTAAGATCATTGATCAAATATTTGTTCTCTAAATGTTAAGTCTAAAATGTGCTTGTAACAATTGTTGACTATTCTAACAGTGTTGTTTTAAGTGCATAAAGTTCAAGAATCAATTTCGATGTATATTTTGAATTCAAAATATTTTATATCTTTAGCAAAATATGTATTAAATTTATAAAATATTGTAAATACATACAACTGTTAATTTTAATTTTGCTATTAACAGAATTCTTCTTATAAATTTAAAACATTTCTTTGTTTAGAATTGTATTTTAACTTATTTAGTTTATGTTAAAAGTGTCTGATTCATATAAATTGTATTATTAAAAATTTGTAAGGATATATTGAGTTCTATATCTCATATCTGTGTTTTAGTATTAGATATGTATAATTATAATATGAGACATGCAAGATAAATTTTCTAATTTTTTCAATAATTGATCAATTACTTTTTTTTAATTTATGTCTTATGAGAATTTGTTTTAGAAGATTTTTAATTTTATAAAATTTTTACATATTTGTGTTTATATATGTATCACATTAATTATCACCAAATTTTTTTAAATAAAAATTAATTTAGAAAGTTGTGATATAAATATAAAAAGTATCATTAGATATAAATATAGAAAATGTTACAAGATTTCAGAAAATATGACAAAATTATTTTATAAAATATACATGTTTTTGTACCAATTGTATTTATGTAAATAAAATCATGACTCTTTCTTTCACAGTGTATGCTTATTAAAATGAAAAATAATTTACTTTTCAATTTTTTGAATAATCACCTTATACAAGTTCCACAGTAAAAATAAAGCATATTTTGTATAATTGCTTTTATAAAATTAATAATACTTTTACTCAAAATTTACCGTGACTGTTTTGATAATTATTTTATGAATCATCTAATTTATTTTCTTAAGTATAATTTTGTATTAATTCTTAAAATAATGGTCATCAATAAGAGATTAATGTTTTTTGAAATTTGTTAAATAAGAAACACATCATAGAAAATTATAAAGTGTATGCTGCAGATATTATTTATATGGAGATAATTATGTTGAGTTTTAATTGGTTTAAAAATGTTAATAATAGTTTTAATGAGTTAAATAATAATGTGTTAGTTTATATATATAAATACTTCGAAAATAATTATATCATCTGACGAGAAATATTTTGCGTGAAATTCTTAATTATTGTTTATTTATACACTGTTATAATAACATTACAAAATCATAGAAATGACATTGTTTATTTTGTTAAAGTTCAAAGATTATTTTTTTTAAATTTTTAACAGTTATAAGGTTAATAATTGTAACACAATTTCATATTAAACGACAAACGTGCATAAAAATCAAACTAAGCAATAGTTTGAGAATGAGTCGAAACGAAACTTTCGATTCATCAGCTCTCGTCTGTGACGTCACAGAAAATAAGTCGAAACGAAACTTTCGATTCATCAGCTCTCGTCTGTGACGTCACAGAAGCTTGTATCCGGCCCGGTGAGAAACAAGTTCGCGATAGCCCCGGTTCTAATCACGAGAAGAAGTTCCAAAGCTAACATTTCCAATCCAGCTCGCGTGTAACACATTTGAATATTCGAGAGCACCTTTTTTGGAATCCTCCTCGCCTAACCTAGAGAAAATGTACGAAGCCAGTAAGTTTGTTCAAAATCATTTAAAAGGTCCTGTTAGCGAAGACCGATTGCTTGTTGCCGCTCTAAACCTAGAGCATGTCGTTACGATGGAAGTTGATGAGAGAAAAAGGATTGATTATTTAAATCTGCCGGATAGGGAAAGAATAGATCTCGAAGCTTATGGTGATGAGTTCGAATCTGTATTCATACGTTTCAATATGGAGCATGTTGAGGAATTTCAAAAGCGGCATTTGACGAAATCAAATGATTTGCTAATATTTTTGTATAAATTTTTAAAAATTCAACAGTTTTATAAAAATTATAGGAAACGAGACTTCAATATTCTTATGTTTATAGAAGCTTTTATTCTCGCCATAAATATAATGTTCACCCAAAATATTACCGATGGAATCTTGATGGTGGAATTTATTGGCTTACTTCCTTGGCGTGTTTGGGTTCTTCAATTCCTCATACGAAAACTGCAACCTGATGTTTTGCATTTTATGTTAAAAAGCGTGAAATTAGCAGCAAATGAAAGCCGTCCTTATCTGTACAGCGAGATTCAAGATGTGCTGATTCTGGACATCTGTCATCTTCGAAGCAATTTTCTGCAAATGGGAGTCCTCATACAACATGGTCATTGGTATGTCTTTTTCAATCGAGAGTATCTGTTAGAACAAGTGGAAAACGAATGGCAGCAGCTTTTCTCTCACTCGTAAGTTTTTTTCTATTTTACTGAATGAATTCTCTAAGAGATATTATCCGATAGAGTTTTATAAGTTATTTAAAGTGTAAGCTGTTATTATGAAAAATCATACAGGTGGATTTTTCTCAATTATTACAGAAGTATTCTAAATTATTTTGGTTCTTATAATATATAAGCACTTTTAAAAATAATGTTATTTAATTTAAACACGATTATAAAAAATATTTTTCACTTAAGAAAATTTATTTTCTTTAGCTTTTATGTAAAAAGAAAAATTGAAAATGTACAACTTAAAATAATGAATCTTACTTTCCAACTCTATATAATTTCAATTTATAATTGAGCTAAGAAATATCCTTTCAAAATTTGACAGAAAATATTTTTTGATAGTTCTATTGAGATATGATAGTGTTAATTTAAAAATCTATATTAATATTATTCTATAAAAGTGGTGTATTAATTAGCTATGCTTGCAAATTAAAGTAAAACTTAACTTTTTGAATATTTATTGGAAAATTAAATGTTAAATTCGCAATTTTTATTAAAGAAGTATGAATAAATTAAATGCGTTTATCGAACTTGAATCGATGTTTATTATGATCAATATGTTTTAACGGTTATTTCGCTTGTTACTACTACTAATTTTCCGCAGAAAAAATGGAATTATTTTTCTACGTACATTTAAAAATTGCTTATACATTATAATTTACAAAATGTAATTAAAATGTAAACTTTATAGTTTTAGCATATAACGCATTTAAATTTTGTAAGTATTTGAGAATTTTTTTTATTCTAAATATAAAATCTTGATATTATTAAAATATTTTTTATATATAATTATATACATTTCGATTCAATAAACTTATCTTTTGTAATGTTAAGACATGTTCAAAACTGCTTTTACAAATAACAAAGAATTTAGTTAAGAGTAAGAGAACGAGCATATTTAAGAGTTTATTCAAAAAAAAAAAATGTAGGAAAGTTACAAAATGAGAGCATATATAAGTGTATTTTTATTTTTAACTCAAAATATTTTCAAAACATTATCTGAAAATTAAAATTTGAAAAATATTTTTAATATTTGGCATTTAGAAAAATGTTAAATAAGATTCAAACATTATTTTTTAAATATTACAGAAGTAAAATACTTAGTAAATACTACAAAAATTAAAAAGTATTTCAGATTTATATACACGTCATATGCACATTTATAGGTGTATAGGACTCACGAAAGTTTTATTCGTGTTACAGTTAATTTTTTACTGAAACAAAAATTAAATTTTTATTCCATTTAAAATAACTTTATTTGATGCACTGCAAATAATATTTTCATTCCTTACAGAATACTTAAATAGGATTTAAGTATATTGATTTATTTATGACTGACATATAAAACAAAATAATCAATGAAAATTTTACAAAATTTTGCTATATATTCACTTTAATTTGAATATGTGGAATTCTAAATATTTTAATCTTAAAGATCCTTCCTTTCTGAAATTTATATATATATATATATATATATATATATATATATATATATATATATATATATATATATATATATATATATATATATATATATATACATATATATATATATATATATATATATATATATATATATATATATATATATATATATATATATATATATATATATATATGTGTGTGTGTGTGTGTGTGTGTGTTTATTTGCAAACTTCATAGTGTAAGAATATGTGACTTGGCGACGCGGTTAAAAAATATGAATTTTTTTTTTTTTACTTAATTTGTTCAAAAATATGAAATATTGAAATGTGAATATTTTGTCTTAAATTTAAAGGGATAAAATGAGTAATAAATTAGATGCTATTTTTCTATCTTTTGAATGAATTTTGTATTTTAAACAACTCTGAAATGATTTTTGTACCAAATATATAATCTAATTTTAATAAAATGTAACAAAAAAATGTTCTTTCACTTTTTAGAGTTACATTTTATTAAAAATATATTATATATTTTATTCTGCGAATAATTAATTTTTATGTGATCTCTCAGGTTTTATTTAATGTTTTAATGTACCTAATTTTAGTTTATAAATTGAATAACTTGCAACTAATTATCTCATTTTAAATGCTTATATGATTTACAAAAGAGTGTCAATAAATCGGAACTGCTTAACTGTCGACTGGCTACCAATTGCCAGCCCCAGAAAGATCGTCGAATTCACAGTCCCTGTCCGAAGAGTTATCTTCATAATAAAATTCTTCTTCACTGCTTGAATAAGACATAATGTTCATAAACCGGTAATATTTTCATTCAAGCAATTAGCTGCTGGAATAATTTCTGGGAGTGAAACAGCACTCATATTTATGTTTGTGTATATTTGTTCTGTCCAGCTGAAGGCGATTTATTGACACGCTCACCTGGAATACATCATCGGACAGATGTTTGCAAGATAACCTGATTAGAAATGTTTATCCACTTCATCATTCGATTTAAATTTACATTTATTGGTTTCCCACGGAATTTGAAAATTCCCAAGTTCTACTAGTTAGGAATTTGTCAATCCTGATGTTTAATTGATGTAATCAGAAACATCAATCGATCTTTCTCTGCTATCTTCATTCTACTTGAAAATAATTTAAAATTAACTACATGTGCATTAATTTCCTGTTTGCTCGAGAATTTGACGAAACATGTTTTGAAATATTTCATATTGTTGTTAGCTTTAAACTACTCAAATTTTCAGTACACATATTTTAAGCATTGGTTAAAATACCAAGATCAAGGTAATTATAAAAAGTGAAGGAATAAATTCTTTTACATAAGTATTTTCGAACTTTAGAATGGAACTTATGTTACTCTTCAGTCCACATAAAATTATATTATTTTGTTATGATTAAGGTCTATAACTTGACAAGGAAGCTATTATTTTTAGTGAGAAAATTTTAATTCAAACTTTCACTCAATTTACCTTTTAGTATAGGACTGGCAAATGATATCAAAATACATCAAGAATTGCTAATTTCAGAAAAATTACGAGAAATATTCTCTTAATTGTTTGTTTAAGAAATGAATATCTGTTTCAGAGACATTATAATATGATTCCATCATAGACTACATCAAATTTAAATATTTAAAAAGTGTTTGAATTTAGTAATCACAAATATTTTTCAGTATAAGGAAAACAGAGGAGAACATGTTAAATTATTTAATGTCTTTATTGTGAGGTTTAAAATTACTTTAACAATTTTTTTTTTGAAAAATTAAGGATATTTTAAACTTATATTTTGTAAGTTACTTACAAATACCGATAATACGAAATTCCTTTATCATGCAAAAGAAATATTTTCATTTACTAATTTATTGATTACATTTTTAGTACTAAGCTTTTTTTCTCATATACCTCAATATCTAAAAAATTTGCTTCATGAAACAAAATATTTCAAAATACCTTCGTGAAACAAAATATTTCAAATGAGCACCATGTTATGGCTTTTTTTATTCCTTTAAATGTTTTCGAAAACAAAGTTCAATGACTTAATTCTAATATTAAGTTAAATAATTTGACCTTCAATAAGGTGTTTGTAACAAAAGAAATAAATTTTATTTTTGTGGTAAATTAATAAATTATGATATGTATTTTGAACAGGTGAAATTTAATGTAAAATTAATACTTTCAAACCAGATAAAGTATTCATTTCTGGTTAGTGAATTTATGTTTACAAAAATAAATTTTGTGAATATTTACTTCTTTAATCAAAACTATTTAAAATATTTTATTAATCAAATCAAAAGTAGCAGATTATTTTTAATTGATAACTATTATATTTTTTATTATTATTTAATTGATAATTATAACATTATTGTACTAAAATTTATTTTTCTAAATTTATAGTTTTTAATGATTTGCATGTTAAAGCAATTATAATTCTGTGAAGGGAAAAATATTTTAAGTTGGGTTAATTTGTATATGTGAAAAAATGTGATATCGAAAAGTTCTATATTAAATATGCAATTATTAGAATACTATTGTAAACAATAGCGTTAAGATTTCCGTTTTTATAATTTTGCCATTTTTCTCCTTTTGAAAAACAATACGAGTGAAGCATTCATTTTAATATTTGTGTAAACCAATTTAAGAAATACTAAAAGATATATAATAAAAATACGGGTTCTTGTATGGAGTGATATTTTTTACATAATTAGAAACGGAAATCTTTCAATACTAGGAATTTAATATGAAAAATTTGCTTCCGAAATTTTCACCAGAATTTAATCTATTGTCAGTAGTTCACTATATACTATAAAACCTATTCTTAGGTAACTAAGTTAGCTTTTTATTTTTTTTTTAATTATTAAAAATATACAATGTCTAAATTCTTCAATTTCTATGTATTAAAGCAACAGAAGTGTTCCTTTTAATGATTTTGAAAATTATTTGATGATCTTAAGAATTTATAATATTGATTTTGGAAAGTATCTGCAATGATTACCAATTACAAATAAACAGCAAATTAACTAATTATTACAGCAATTTAAAATAAATATATTTTTAATTATCTGGGAAATTAAAAAAATATTTCTGATTTTCAATAAAAATTAATGTGATTGAAATAATATATATATATATATATATATATATATATATATATATATATATAATGATATTTAAAAAATTATAATATGATATTCATTGTGACAGCTATCCTATATAATTTTTATTATTTAAGATTTTTGATACAAAAACTGCTTAGCAATAAATTAAAGTTCCCGATAATAGTTAACAAAATAATTCAATAAAAATTCATATTTCGTGTAATAAAAAATTATAATAAGGACTTCAAGAAATTTTCGAGCAGAACATTCACAAAGCAAGCTGCGAGCACATGTTGGTTTCTGCAGCTGATTGATGGGCTTCCCCACTGATGTGATTAGAATGTGATTATTGTGAGGTGGTCCAGGGTACAACGGAAATACGCTTCATCAAGAGTTAAGAGGCTTTTGTATTCTTGACAAGTGCTAAAGGGGGAAAAACTTGCATTGGAGTAAAACCAAAACAATGTTGCCACCGCGAAGCAGAAATAATGCACTTTCTTCACAGAACCCCAGACAGTTAAGGGGTTACATTTTTTCTGTGTACCCAAACATTAAAAATACTATGTGCTATTATTTTAAATTTTCAAATAAAGAGGTAGATTCAAATGCTATAGATATTAATGGCAATCCCTGGTTGGCTGTTTGAAGATTCAAAAGATAACTTTCAAATACCTTTTTTCATACAAACAAGAAAAGTGATTTTTTCTGAACCAGTTATTTTTACTTATTTACTAACATATTTCAGCCAGTAAACTTCTAATAATTTTTAAAACTGGTTTATTTATCATAGGTTCTACGTGATTCCACGTCATCTCCTCGGATATTTTCACCTGAACAGAATTTATATGGTTGTCATGATGTGCAGCGCACTTGATGAAACGGAGTCTGGTCTCAGAGATGGCATGCTCACTGTTGTCAAGCAGCTGTGGAGAACGATGCCTCAACCGTTCATCACCAGCGAGGAGATCAAGTACACTTTGGGGACGTTGCTTCCAACAGAAAAGACAAAATATGCAGAAGTATTCAGTTTGAAGTTCAAGCAAGAATTCGGGGACTCTGATTACACTCCACGATCTCTGAGACATTTGTGTCGTTGCATAATTCGAAATGAGATAAATGAAAACGGAAAGTTGCCGGAAGGTGTGGAGCAATTGCCTATTCCTAAAGTACTGAAAGAGTATTTACAGTTAGAGAGATAAAGTTGTAAATTATCTCTCTATTTCTGTATCATGAAGCGGCGTTAAATTCAAAGACGATGTAATCAAATATATTAAATTGTAAAAATATTTCACAATAACCATTTTTATTTTTGTAAAAAATTTTTTCATTATCTTACTTCTGGCTTTCGTTTCCTCAATCCACCTCAGTATGTGAACCAAATTCCTACATTAATATCAAATTCAAAAATAATTTTATTAAAATGGGTACCGGTTTTATAAATATTACTTAGAAACTTTCTTTTCTTGAGTAAAATTATTTTTCAATTTGTTTAAATTAGCTTTCTTTCTTCAATTTAATTTAATAGCTGTGAAAATATTATGTTCTCTTATCTTAGAGTAGAAAATATATGTTCACTTTTGCCTTTTTTAATTTCTGTTAATATAATTTTCAATTGTTCTTATAATTATTGAAATTTCCTTATCTATAATTCTCATATACATACATACACACACACATACATATATAACATTTTTTTTATAAAGTTATGTTTAAACTTAGGATATTACTTTTCGAATTTACTTTAATATGTGTTAAAATAAGGTTTCATATTTACTTTTAGAAATTTTTAATCATTAAATTGAAAATTTTTTATTAAATTAACATGGGAATATTTTTGTGAATACTTATTCAAGTAACAACGAAAAGTTTAACTAATGACATTTGATGATTAAATGAAAAAATATTCTATAAATTATTCGATTAAAAAGAATAGCTTTCTCTAAAAAAATAAAAAGTTTAAAAAGTAAGAAAGAAATAAACAAATCATTTTTTTAATATTTGCAACATATATTTAATAATCTTTTGCCAATAATATTTAATTAATATTTCAATAAAAAACACTTTAGTCTCCAATTTCTTTTTTTATTTTTATTTTTTTATTACAGAAACTTAGGATTTTGTAGAATATAATACTTAAATACTTTTAAAAGCAGCCTGAATGCATACAATTAAAAATCATTTGTGTACATACATAAAGACATTTTTATATAAAAACTTTTATTAATAATATGTCTATAAAAAAGATTTATATTTTGAACAAAAGAGCATGTGTTGAATACTGTTTCTTTAATAATTAGAAATTTTTTTAAAAAATATTGTTGTAAAAATATTATTTTTATTAAAAAAATTAATATTGAACAAATATTTTATAATATGTGTAGATATTTTTAGTTACTTTATTTTATTTAAAAAATTAATTCGTTACGCTATTAAAATTTAATGCAGCTAATTCTAAATTTTTATAAATAATTTTAATATTTAAATTTTTAAGGAACTTCAATTATCTGTTAGTATATTTTTAAAAAAAGTTTTCAGTAACATCAACCACTTCATTTATTGTTCGCTCATTGATGATTGGAAATTAGAAATTCTACAATTATTAAGATTATTTATATTAAATTGTATAAATTTTTAACATAATCATTTTCAGTATGTAAAATTGTTTTTCAATTTTTACTTCAGGATTTTATTTATTTTTTTTCAGTCTACTTCAATAGGTATGCAAAAATCTTGCTTTACCATCAAATTGAAAACTTTGTTTTATTAATATGTGGAAAGTTTTTTGTAATATTTTTTTTCAACTTGTTTATTTTGTATTTATTTTTTTCAATTTATTTTAACAGAAGGAAATATAATATGTTCTCTTACCTCAGCTTAGAATAAATACGTTTATTTGCATGGAAACAATTCTGAGAAATTATTTTTCAGCTTCCATTATACAGACGTATACATTTTCAAACACTTCAAATGCAAGTGAAAGCAATGAGTTCTATTACATGCAATAGAAAAATGTGCATCCATTACAACAAAAATTGCGCATGTATATTCACTGAAAATATTATAATACAGTAATTTTTCATTTTTTCTTATTTAGGATTTTATTTTTCAATTTACTTTAACAAAAAGTAGATTTTTTAGAGTAAAATAAAAAATTTACATAAAGACAGATAAAATTACACTAATTATAAGATTATTATTAGAAAATAATTATCAGTCATTCTTAATTTATGACATTTTTTAACTTTTGTTATCTATTTTAATATTTGTTGAAACAGTATATTTATAGCAACAATATAAACATCACATTTGTATTAATATGAGAATAATTCTTTCTACGTATTTAAGCTCACAAATATTCAAACATCGAAAATATATAATTTCAAGCCGTGTCAAGCACATGCATTGCATGCAATATATTTATCAAATTGTCACGTGTTCTTCATTTCCATTAATAAATAGCCCTTTCAGGTAAAAAAGAGGGAACTTTACAACATGTCAAATGTGCAATTGAAGAGACGAAGACTGGTTTGGAAAGACGCCAAATAACTTGTCGAATTCAACCAAAACCACAGGTCATCACATCATATGTATATGTACCTAACAAATAAAAATTCAAAATGTGGAAATTTGAAAGCTTACAGAACTTTAAAATGATTGCATTCGATGTATATTTAAATTAAATTTTGAATACAATTAACTAATGCAAATCAGATTTGTTCCATTTATGAGTGTATTCAGAACTTGAATTTATTTATTAATAAGAAAATTACTTTTCTAATTATCCTTTCAGTATAAACATATTAATTTAATAATTTATATGAATTTTATAAAAGAACTAATTTAAAAAAGAAAATAAAACAAGTGAGCTTACCAAAAAAAAATCGCTTTCTATACTCTTAAGTCAGTTGTAGCCCTCCTGTAATTGTTTTGAGGCTCGAGATCCCAAGCTTGTTGCATGATGTCATATGCCAGGTGGACACCCTTCGGGAGCTTTCATCCTGTAACCTGTCTCAACATGCTTCACTGCATCTTCCAAGGGCTGGAAAACAATGGACACAATCACTTTATTAACAATGTGAAGAAAATTTAGTAGTTATATGCAGTTTCTTATAAAATATAAAAATAATACAAGAATAAAAGTTAAAAATTTTTTTAAAATACTTCTTATTCTAAATTAAAACTTAACTATAGTTTAAAAAGTACTAAAATTTAAATTAAAAAATGTTCAATATAATTTAAAGACTGGAAGACAGAAAAAAATGAATTATTTTATTTTAAGTATCTATCTTTAAATTTATGATAAAATGGGAAAATATACAAAAAATATATCAACAAATCAAATAAAAATTGTCATTTTGATTCACGAAAACTAAGGGATTAGTATAGGAATTATGATAGTGATACAATTGTTATGAAACAAACTAATGACTCCAAATTTTGAAACAAACACATTTAATTAATAAAGAAACAAAATTTACAGAGTCATATCGGGGTTCACTAACATCTCTCTCGCCTGCATCGCGTACAAAAGTCAGTATCAGTATTACAAAGCAAAACAAAACACAGCTTCGTCAGACTTCCTGGCACCAACCGTCTCCCTACTCACCCTCCCCCATCAGAGACTCTTAAAATCTGAAGTTGACAGTGAGACATTAAACTAAATTATTCCTTCCTTCCCCGGAAACTTTTTTTTTTCTTTTTCATTCTACGGAAATCAACCTGCAAATAAAAAAGAAAAAAACATACACAAACAACAAAGAGCAAAATTTAGTATTACAGATAGCCCTGATCAATCGGACTCTGGCTGATACACAAAATTATATGGAATTATATAATATTAAATATAAAATAAAAATATATCAAAATAGCACAAAATAATTATCTAACACAACAGAATCTTCAACACTAACTAAATTTACAAATAGACAAATTTTTATTATAAAAAACATTTTTTTTTATTATGTACACATGTAACAACAATTGAAATTTGTATTAAAAAAACATTTTAATTTAATATCTGAGAAAAAAAAGAAAATAATTAAGTTTGGTTATTCAGCATTCTACTGAGACTATCGGCATTCTGATGTAATTTGCCCTTTCTGTGAACAATATAAAAATTTAGGCTTTGAAGTACCAAAATCCAACTTAAAAGTCTGGGATTCGATCCTGTATGATGTTTTAACCAAACTAAAGGGTTGTGATCAGTTTCGATAATAAATTTAAACTGACCATCTAAATAATATTTTAATTTAGTAACAGCAAAAATTATTGCTGCACATTCCTTTTCTATAGTGCTATAATTTTTCTCAGATTTTGAAAATTTTTTACTCAAAAATAGGATAGGGTGTTCATTTTCATTTTGATCTCTCTGAGATAAAACTACACCTATTCCTAAGTTTGAGGCATCACATTGAATAATAAATTGTTTTTGAAAGTCTGGACTGTAAAGTACAGGCTTCTTTATTAAAGTGTTCTTTAATTCTATGAATGCCTTTTCGCAGTTATTATTCCATATTACAGTTCCCTTCTTGGACTTCTGTTTTAACAAGTCGGAAAAAGGCGCAGCAACTACCGAAAATTCTGGTATATACTTGCGATAGTACCCAACAAGACCTAGGAAAGCACGTACTTCGGTTTTGCTTGAGGGACGTTCGAAATCGGTAATGGCTTGTTTTTTAATATCACCTGGTGTTCTTTGACCTTGTCCTTCAAAGTGTCCCAAATATTTAACACGAAGTTGAGCGAATTTGCACTTAAGGGGTTTTACACAGTCAATTTCGCAAATCGAATCTTCTCCAGAACACATTTAAGATGTTGGATGTGATCAGACCAGGTAAGTGAATATATAGCTATGTCATCTAAATAAGGCACAGCAAAATGTTCGCAGTTTTTTAATAAATCAGACATTAACTTACTGAAATAGTAAGGGGCATTCTTCAAACCAAATGCCATTCTCAAAGGTTTATAAACACCAAATGTCGTCGTAAATGCAGCATATCTTTGAGCCTTAGGACTCAAAGGTATCTGCCAATAACCTCGTGTTAAGTCTAATAAAGATATGAACTTCGCTTTCGAAACGGATTCAACGCGCTCTTCAATATTTGGCAATGGATAATATTGCGTTCTGGTAACCTCATTTAACCTGCGATAATCAATGCACGGACGAGGTTCTTTTCCAGGAGCTTCAACTAATATTAAAGGTAATGTGTAATCGGATTCACCTGGTTCCACCACCTTCAATTTCAATATCTTGTCTACTTCCGATTTCAGAATTTCTGTCTGTCGTGGGGACATTCGATATGGTTTAGCTATAATATGTTTATTAGATTCTAACTGGAGGTCCAGTTCAGCCAGTTCTGTACAACCCGGTTCATTTGAAAAAATATCAATAAATTGAATCAAAAGTCTACTTAATTGCTTCTTCTGCTCATCCTCTAACTTTTCATTAGAACAGCTTGCCGGAAAAGTCTCTAAAAGGGTAGATGAATTAATTTCAAAACTTGGGATATCTTCATTCTCAGACTTAATATTTTCATTATCAGAATTAGAGGTAAAAATTAAATTAGCATCTTCTGGACGCTGAAAATAGGGTTTAAACATATTTACATGGTATACATGTAATTTTTCCTTATCGGGAAATTGTATTATGTAATTTGTTTCCGATAGTCGTTTTACTACTTTTCCTGGATCTATCCAATGAACGGAAAATTTTTTTGATCTAGAAGGTGCAACAACTAGCACAAGATCATTTTCTTTAAATTCTCTTTTCGTAGCCTTACGGTCATACCAAAGTTTCTGTTTTTCTTTAGCATCTGTCATATTTTGCACTGCTAATTCTTGACATATTTTCATTCTATTTAAAAGATTAAAAACGTAAGCAATCATACTATCTTCTTCAATAATACTTCTACTAAATCTCCCTTTTTTCCCCGTACTAAAAAAAAACATTTTATTTATTAACGCTTTATCTCAGAAGAGATGCAATAATGAGAGAAAAAAACAGATTACACCCACCTATATGCAAAATTTCGTAAATAACTATAGAAATTATTTAAAAAACTCTACTAATATAAAACATATCCATAACATTTAAAAAACTTAAAGGAAAACAAACTATATTGTAATACAACAAATAGTGTATAAATAGAAAATCATATATATTGAAAAGAAGAACAAGTTTAATATGAAATCTTCTACTCTCGATTTCAAATTTTTTTTATCATCAAGCTAATGCTTGATACTCAGATAAATTGAATTATTAATCAAAATATATAAATTTTATAAAACCAGATTCTTATACAAATACTACTATATTAAATCAGAAAATGAAATTATACATATTTTTAATTCAAAATATAGAAAATTACAATATATATATTTTTATATGTAATAGCAACAATATAAATTAAAAGCTTTAACTAATCTAAACCAGAAATCAGCTTTCGATTTCAAATCAATAAACTTAGTTAGTTAATCATACACGACATCAAAATAATAATAACGTAAGATATTTTAAATATTAAGAAAATATCTTTTTAAATCTTTATCAATGAAAAAAAAAAACATATGCGTTTTAAATATCAAATAAATCAGTTTGATACATTGCAAACAAAAATCAAAAACACATCAATAAATCTCACTTTACTTTAAATTCAACCCTATTTGTAATCATGTACTTTCGTTTTCACCTAACGAAATCAAAACACCTTTCTAAAATATATTACTTTCATAAAATCTACTTTCTATATCAGTGAAACATTCAAAAAATAATGAATATAAGTGTACTTTCGATTTTACACATTAATCTATAAAAACATAGTAATTTTAACATATTCCTACGTGAGCTGAAATACAGGTAACCCTCCTATAACACGGTAGTTAGGTTCCTAGAAAATGCCGTGTTGTGTGAAATCGTGTTGTATGAGACCCAGAACTAGTACAAAAAGGGGGGTTATGTTCCAAAAACTTATTAAAAACAAATATTTCTTTTTAATTCGACATAAACAACTTAATTTTTATGAAATAATAAATGTATATCCAACACAAAGTAAGGAAAATATATTTTAATCTAACGCAACCCTAATTTAATGAATTTATTCGTCGTCACTGCTCAGTACAATCAACCGAGAACGCTTTTTGGGTGGAACGATATCGCCTTCACTTTCAGAACTTTTTTCTCTATTTAAAGTTTTTGTATAATTTCCCCCTTAAAAAAATCTGTAATCGAACTTTGCTGACTAGTTCTTACTAGGTCATTGTAAATTTCGCGGTATGGAGTTACAGTTTTGCAGTTCCCTTTTGATCTTTCGACTTCTTTCCGTGGAAGGGTCTGTTTTCAAGAAAAATGACTCGAGATTTTCCGCTAAGCATAGGCCTTCTTGTAATTCTTTTAATGTTAAATTCTTAACTGCACAATCTTCATCAGAGCAGCGTCCTCAAATATATGATTTGCATCCAGGGATGCCAATTCCATCAAATCTTCTTCGTCAACTTCTTCGTCCACTAATAATTCTTGAATGTCTTCAGTAGCCATATCCACAAAACCTTTGCCTCCGATTGATTTAGCGACTTTTAATATGGCACCAATTTCGTTTTCTGATGTTCCACGCATGTTTTCTGTTTCAACCTGCCGACCTGTTTTTTGTGCCGACCGATAAAAAGCTCTAACATTGGAACAAAACCGCGTTATAGGATGACGTGTTGTAGGAATTTTCCCGCAATTTACGAATCGTGTTATAGTGAAAAGGTGTTATAAGATACCGTGTTATAGGAGGGTTACCTGTACATCAACCACATAAAAATTATGAAATACAATTTTATAATAAGATACGCACACTTTTCTTATACCAAAAAAAATATTACACTGTAAATTCGAATACACGAAATACAAAAATTAGCTTTGTAATATGGAATACACCATTTACAAACTTATAAACAAAATTAATTAATATAACATGAAAAACCACGTAAATAAGATTGGAACTAAATATTCTATAAATTTATATAACATTCCAAGCTATTTATTTTTAATAGTAGCCAGAGAAAGATTGATCAAAATGGCCTACCTGTATTCCAACATTTCGACACGTAATCCATTATACTGCACATAATTAATTTCCATAGTGGATGCTAATGCAAAGCATTATAAAAGCATCGTAACCGCTACCACCAAAACATAAGTTTGTTATGAAACAAACTAATGACTCCAAATTTTGAAACAAATACATTTAATTAATAAAGAAACAAAATTTACACAGAAGTCATATCGGGGTTCGCTAACATCTCTCGCGCCTGCATCGCGTAAATAAGTCAGTATCAGTATTACAAAGCAAAACAAAACACAGCTTCGTCAGACTTCCTGGCACCAACCGTCTCCCTACTCACCCTCCCCCATCAGAGGCTCTTCAAATCTGAAGTTGACGGTGAGACATTACACAATAAACAGATAAAGGTAATTTATACAACATTTATGCTACCATATTCAAATTATTTTATGCTGGAATTTAAAAAGTTGAGATAAGAAAAGTTCATTATAAAAATAAAATGAAATATTAAAACAAGAAATGTATAAATCATTTACTATATTTTCTAAATCATTTATGACCAAAGCTTACTTACGTTAATGATTAAAAGCAAAATAGAAATCTTTAAACACAGTTTAAGACAATAAAACAGGTTTGTTTCATTTATATAATTTAAATCATATGAACGAAAAATAATTAATCAAGATTATAGAGATCTAAAGAAGTTTAACTTTAGACCAAATGACAACACATATTAGCTGGAAAAAATTGCATCATGAACACAAATAAATGACGAAACAAAATTCTTTTGAGCATCATTTTTATTCAAAAATTTCGTTTCTAGTGGCAAGAGTTACTAGTTTAATGTTATCGATATTAGACCAGATAATATTCTTAATTCATATCCATTTTATTCTTTGCAGCATGGAGACTTTAAAATGGCTTAAAGAAACATCTGGTGTAGAAATATAGAATGATGGTGGGGAAAATGTGACCATGAAAGAATTTGAAGAAATCATGCAAAACATTCTACGAAAATTTCATGAGACTTAAATTTTTTTCAAAAATAAGGATAGAGTCATGATTTAATAGAATTTAAAAGTAAAAACTTACAAGAAAATAACAATTCATGGAAAACCGAGAAAAATAAGGTTGAAAATCTAAGGAATTGCAGTGAGTTACTAAAAAATCACGCTATAAGAGATCAAGTTTTAAAATCGATAACAAGATATTAAGAAATTAATTTGGCAAGTATTTCATAACAAGCAAAATAATAGAATTTATGCAAAATATTTGCTCACAACAAAAAGAATGCTTTAAAAAGTTCCAGAAATCATTTTCATTAATGGAAAATGCATCTTCTTTTTATAGAAAAAAAGTGTTAGAATTGAAAATAAAAACATTATTTAGAAAAAGTATCGAAACTTCATGATTAAAGAAGCTAAAAAATGATTTAAGAAGAATGTATTCAAATTTTAACGAGATTCTGCACAGAGCAAAGATTGTTCAACAGTGTTGCAATTGGAATTGTCCATCCTTTATTTATATGGAAAAATGGCCTGCATGATGTCCTGATCTTAATCCACAAGAATATTGCACATGGGAATATGTGGTGAATAAATTGATAAATCTAAAATCAATGTCTACAATTTTTTTAAAAAACACAATTATATTTACTACAACACATATGGAATAAAATTTTATTCTTTATAGTGCTGATACTGCTGCCGAAGCCTTCCCAAATTAATTTTCACTCGTGGTTAAAGTTGAAGATACAAGAACAGAAATCATTGAATAAACTGAACAATGATTTTGCTTTAATCAAAAAAATTATTAATTAAATGTGGTTGGATTTTCAGGGAAATAATGATTTCCATTTTTCTTTTAATGCCACAGAATAAAAAGTTAAACAGATTTTAAATCATGGTATTAGATTGTTAAGTTACATATAATGGGTTGGGTTCGCATGTAATCCAAATAAAAAAAGTTAGAAATTTCCAAATAATTATTTATGTGACTGATTATAGTTGGAAAGTAACTTCCTTATCAACACAGCTACAAAAGTATGAGAATGACAATAAAATACAATATCTCATCTGTAGCTTCATCATATAGCAATAAGTGTGAGGACATATAACCATTTTAATAAACTATTTAAAAATACATGTTAAGTTTTAAAAAGATAAATTCTTTTCATCCAAAGTATGTTTTAAAATAAATGGAAGGTTAGTTGAAAGAAATCTATAAAATTATAACCATATATAAGCTATATATTGGATTCTTCTGAAAAAAAAAATGATAGTTTTGTTTTCCTCCAAAATATAGTATAGATAAAAAATTTATGCTACATAAATGAAAAGAATGGAATTCATTCGTTACGTTTGTTATGAGGATGGGATCAACGAATAAAATTTTATATTGATACATTAAAAATTTTTTATTTATAAATTCTGTAATTTTAATACCTTGTAAGAAAAACAAATCCATTTTAATTGAAAAAAATGCGTAATTGTTGAATAAAACTTTTATTCATGTAAATATTTGCTTTTAAAATTTCTAAAGCTGTTTTTTTTTCTTTAGGTGATTAATAGGAAATGATATTTTTAATATACTTAGGAAAATAAAATGGACACCGGGTATTTTAAAGAAATAAAAGCAATGCATGTAAAATAAAACATATATTTTAAAATTTTAATATTTTATAAAATTTAAATTTTAAAATAGCTTGTAATTACAATAAGTTTTATACTTTCTATAACCTCTTCTACGATTGATAATTTAATCCATCAACACACGTTAGAGAGAGAGAGAGAAAGAGTAAATAAAAAAATTTCATTAAAATGTACTTTTTTTGCTTATGTATTTGTTACTGAAAGCAAAAAAATTATTCTTCATGTAAAATCTTTTATTCAACATTTAATACTACTTAAAATACATTTTAAAAGAGAAGTTTTGAAAGATTTCAATTTTTTCCATAAAATTGTTGCTACGTAATAAGTATTATTTGATTGTCTTTTGAAAAAAATAAAACCATTTTGATGTTTTTCCCTAACTCATATTTACAGATAAAATTTATAGTATATAAAATATTTATATTCTATAGATAGGATATTGTATTGACGTTTTTAAAATATGTCTTCGCTTTTAAATTCTATAATTTAGATCATAAATTCTATAATTGATAGAAAAGCAAATGCATTTTAATTAGAAAAGCTCCTTGATGTAAATTAAGCTCCTTTTTTATAAATTAAGCACTAAAAACGTCTATAAAAACGTTTTTAATATAAAAATATTATTAAACATTATATTAAACATGTGAAGAGCATTATATAAGGTGCGACTGCACTGAAGTTTTAAATTAAATAGATATTAACTATAAATTTTTGAAAGGAATCCTGAAAACACGCTATGAATTTGCATGAAAAAATAATAAAGAAAGTTATTAAGACCACTGAATATGATTCTAACATATTTTTTTATGCAAAATGTAATTATTAACGCATTTTACAATTAAGAATTTTTCTCACCTATAATGAATAAGATGAAGAAAGTTTGAAAGAAATAAATTAAATTGATAAGCAACAGCTATTAAAACTAGTGCAATCATTTGATCAACATTTATTATACTTTACTTTTGCATATATTTCTAATGAAACTTTTAAATATTTTATTAATAAATTTTAGAATTTAAAAAGATTCATTCTAGTATTTGACAGAGAAAATAATATAGAATTTTATTTATACATCATTTATTGACACTCAATGAGTTTTCCTTAAAATGTTATTAAATTCTTTTTAAAAGGTCGGAAGATATCAAGTTCATTTTTTTTTTTTCGTTATCAAGTGAGTAATTTGTTTCATTTAATATAAAAATTAAATGTAAGAAACAAAAAATATAAAATAATCCACTTGGTACTTCTTGAACACTAGAGGGCGTTCGTTGCAATTTATGTTTCTTATATAGTTTTTTGTCACTTTTTGTTTTTCTAACAATTGTAAGGGAAGTATGGTTCTCAGTTCGGGTCGATTTAATAGACCAAAAGAATTTGTTATTTCTTTTATGTTATTATATTTTTGTTACATTTTCATTTGCGTATTCATTTAGAGTACCTTCGCAATGTCTTCACTGGAACCTATCTAGTTTTTAGTTTGATTTTAGTTATTCAAATTATTTTTTTTCCCACATTATTTTTTTATGTCCATTCATTTTTGAGACTCTTCTGTTTGTAACCATGCTTCGGTGGAAAACGTTTTGTCCCGAGAGAACAAACACGTTTGAGGAATCACAATTCTTCTATGATTCCATGGGTGTGGGTGTCAATTCTATTGAAGACTGTTCAATCTTTCATCAAATGAGTTTCGACAAGAAATCGAAATGTCTTCGATTCTAGGAAGAATCTTGATGTTCGCGGAGGTTTCATCGTTGTTTTGACAACCCTTGCATCTCGAAATTGGATTATTTTATAAAATTTTGGAAGCTTATTTCCATGTAAATCGCAGGAAATATTGGGAATTACAA